>PVKN010000283.1:22052-87953 GCA_004027915.1 Capromys pilorides | reverse complement strand
TTTCTTGTCTAAACATCATTAGTATGATCTTTTTTTTTCATTGCACAAAGAGCAAGTAGCTGTATATTTAGTTCAATAGTCCGTAACAGTAGTGGATTATCAGCTCATCTGGCATTATTGGGGACTGTTGACTTGAGCCTTTTACAACTCAGTATATTAATACGGCTTTCCTTTTTATACTTCATAGTTAGACTTTTCTTCTGGATGGTTAAGACCAAGATAAAGCAAGACCCATGTTGCAAAGAATATGTAACTTTTGTATCTGACAAGGTCAGTCAGGTCCCCTCAGGGTTTACCCTGGAACCATGCACTGTGATTTGCCACACTTTTGTCAGTGTCAGCCACCTGGATGAATCATGGCCAATGCTTGACCATTTTGGAATCCTGAGGGAATGTTTTCTCTTGAGGTGACTCTCCTTAGGCACACTACATCATCAAGCACTTTCCTTGCGGCCCCATAATCTCTTGAACAGGAAATTTGGGACACCACTGAGTTATATGCTATTACAGTACAGGTTCTCTTATGTCCTGTGTTCTCACTGACTTTGAAGGGCTAGAGCCAAAATATTGGCTATACTTGTATCTCTTCTTTTTCTCTTATTGTTTGAACTGCCAACTTAAGTTGTTAACCACCAAGAAGAGAAACTTAATGATACTATTCCCTATAACCTAGGCACTTGAGCTTAACATCATTCTCTTTCTGAATATCAGATGCCTTAGACATAACATGAAACAGGTATTTTCCATCAGTTTTTGTAGATCCAGTTCTCTTGTTTCCTCAAAATAGCTGGTCACTATGATGCACCCTGCGTAAACCAATCCCCCAATTGACAAGATATTCTGCCTCTCTACTTCCTGCTTGCTTATGTCATATAAGCCCTAGACCACCAGAAGTTAGGGCCTGGTGTTTTGGGAGTGGTCTCCACCAGTGCCCACTGACATAAATAAATCTGCCTCCAAATCTTGAGTGTTGTTTTGGTGTTTGGTCTTGCCCTTGCACTATAGGTGAGCTAGCCTGATATTGTCCTAGACCAGAGACAGAAAGACGGGTGGGGGCCAACTGTCCAGGGCACATGTGCCTACTTTTTCCTACTGATCTTCAAAGTATAGAACTCAAAAAAAAAAGTATAGAGTTCTAAGATCATAATTACTGAAAGGCGCTGAGTAGCCATTACTTGTCTATAAAAATTGGCACAACAGGCGAGGCCAGGCTGACATCCTGACATTGAAATGTGGTATCCCTTTTTTGAAGCATGCCTCCTATGCATGTATATTTTTACTGCCATAGCTTACTCACATTTCACAGAAGAGGAACAGGCTCAGAGGAGTTATAGAGCTTGTCCTACCTCAAGCTCTTCTAGAACCTTCCATGAGCTACAGGAAGGGGTCCAAGCTACTTGTGTGTTTTAGACCCATCAGCACTGAAGCAGATGCATGTTGAGAACCTTTGTCAAGGCCAATCTGCAGATTGCTGTGGCTCTCTTTGACTCAGGACCCTGGGGAGCCGCTGTCCCACCAATATCAGAGCTTGGACAAGAGGAGACCAGCATTTATTTCCACACAGTCATCCATCCAAACACTGGCTTATCATACACTCATCCCACGGAAGTCCCTTAGTGGAGACACCCACTAGGAAGCAATAGTGACAACAGCAGTCATAAGTGTTGGCAAGGATGTGTAGCAATTAGAACCTTCATACCCTGCCAGGGAAGTTGTAAGATAGTGCAGTCACTTGGAAAAGCAGCCTGCAACTTTCCCCCCAAAAAATGGAACATGTGGTTTCCCTATCTCTCAGGAATTCCACTTGTAGGTACACACCCAGGGGAATGGAAAATGTGCTCTCTGTAAGACCTTGTATTCAAAGGTTCACAGTGGCATTACTCATCGATAGCCAAAAAGTGGGAACAACCCACATGCCTATCATTTGAGGAATGGTTAGATAAAATGTGGTGTACTCATATAATGGAATATTATTCAGCAAACCAAGAATAAAGTACGTACTTTCTTTTTTTTGCCTGTCTGATGATGCCTTTAGGGCATGGTGGATTTGGCTTGTAGAGCTGGGGATTGAACCCAGCTCCCCTGCGCCTGACTGCATTTGCCTGAGCAGGCACTTAAACAAGAGTGCCAGTCCCCAGGTCCCTGAAGTACTTTCAAAAGGAAAGAGAAACTGGGATGAGAGAGTGGAAAAAAGAAGGAAAGGAAAATAAAACATGATTAAGGAAAAAAAAATGATGTACTTAAACATGGCACAAATTGGATGAACGTTGGAAAGGTTATAATCAGTGAAATAAGACACAAAAACTACTTTAAGGTCCACAGGTGATTTTATTTTCATATATTTTATTGTTTTTTTTTTTGTCTTTTTGAGACAGGATCTTGCTATACAGTTCAGGCTGGCCTCGAGCTCACTTTTGTAGCTCAAGCTGGTCTCGAACTGGCACTGATCCTCCTACCTCAGCCTCCCAAGTGCTGGGATTATAGGCGTGCGCCACCCACAGATGATTTTAGGGAACAGGCCTGAGACTCATCCCAGATCTGCCTAAAGGTGACCCTTACTGTTACCTGGAGACCACCTCTGCTTTCCCACCCAGATTGCTGATAGGCTGCCCTTCGCCTTTTCTCATTCTCTTTCTCTTTTTCCTGCAAAAACCAGACCCCTGCCTGTAGCCCAAGCAGAGAGCACCTCTGCTCCTACCAACCCCGCTGGCCTTTTAACATCCTCCATCTGTGCTCTTGGTTTCTACTCTGTCTTCAAGGAAATAGCTTCTGACCCCAAATGTGTCACTTCAGCGAGGCTCTCGGCCTTACCCGGTCATCTCTTCTGTTGACAGCAGGACAAGAGAGCCAACTTGTCTGCCATTGTTGGTCTCTGAGTGGTCAGGACCAAGCGTGGTAACTCACAGTTGATGTTCACAGTACATGTGTAAAATTAATGCAGGACTGGCAGGAGCCTGGGTCACTGTCCTTTCTTTGTCTCCTGACATTAAAATGTGACCCAAGGCCTCTCTCCTTTGGGGAAGGTGGCCCATAAGCATAGTTACATGTGTGATAAATATTTTTGAAAGGTAAATATTTTAGTTTTCTCAGATTATAAAATGAATATGTCTACATGGCCAGTATAGAGATCACCACTTATAATTTCACTACATGTGCTATTTTTAATATTTTCTGAACAGTTTTTCTTAATTTTATAGGGTAGGGGATTATTTTGTATTATAATCTGATATTTCTCTATCAGTATCATAAACGTTTCTTGTCATAACCAATTCTTAACATATTCTTGGACTGTGTGACAGTTCACCATAAAGCCAGATGCGTGTGCCTCTCTTGAATGTGGATCATTGAGGTTGTTTCCGACACTGATAAACAACGATGAATATCTTTGTGCATGAAGTGTCCAGTGGAGCTGAGACACCTTTTTTGGGGGAGAGCATTCTGGTTATGAAGGCATCTCTCCCAAGAGCATTAGAGATAAGATATGGATAATGTAGGGCATCTTGGAAAGCCCAAATATCTGAGTGCTTTGGGGATTTCTACCGGAGGAACTGCTTAAGGAAGGACAGAGAGAGGATGCTAAGCCAGGGGAGGCATTGAACTTAGTTGGATGACCATACAATATTCTCAGAAGCAGGAGTCCAAGGGAAGGTGGTCCCACATTTTTTTTTTTTTTTTTTGGCCTAATCCTAACTCCTTTGTAGCATCTATGTCTGTTCACAACCCTCATGCTGGGCACCTTATGAATTCCAGCTGTCAGAGCATGTATACTGGGCCAGAGAGCTTTTCTAGAATTAAGGGAGCTGATCTGTCCACAGCAGGCCTAGGGGACTCAATGCCCCCAGGAACAGCTATGGTCAGTGAATGACCCTGTGGAATTTTGGGGCCCAGGAGGCATTGTTCTGGGCCTTGTTTTCATATCCCACATTTCCTAGTGGGCTGAGCCTCAGTTGCCTATTTTGGTAGCTGGCTTATAGCACACCCTTGGTGGCTGCCCACCCTTCCTTGTGTCATTTCGTCCTAGCCTAGTATAGTCCCCTACATCTTTCACATACAGAACCTGAATCCTTCCCCCTGAGCTGTCACTCAGCAGGACTGGCCAGGTGCAACGCTAGCTATTATTTATCAGCTTTGAATGGTAGGCAACTAGGGAGCTCCAGAAGAGGACAGGAGAGGGAGAGCCAACAAGAATTGGGCCCCTAAAGAAAAATTTCTGGCTAAAACTCCACTGCTGGCTGCCAGTTAGACCAGGTCTTCTTGCTCCATGCCAGTCTATACTACAATCCTGTGCCAAAGACTCAGCAAGCAAGGCCCAAGCATCTCCTGGTCCTCCCTGGTCTGTGCACCCCGGGATATTCATCTGGGCATTTCCAACAAATATCCCTTGACTTTGGTCACTCCAAGTCATTCAAAGAGGTACAGCATGGAGACCCAGGCTCCTGCCTGCCAGAATTCGTGTGACTCATGCCCTCCAGTGGTCAAATGACAGATGACGCAGGCTGTCTGGCTGGGGACCTGCTAAAGGCTTAAGTAAATTAGGGATCAGAGGTGGGAGGTTTCTTAGAACCCCTTCCTACCACCTGCCTTTGACAGGTTCGTGGAGTGAAGCTGAGATAGGACCTGCGACTTTCCATGGGTCACTGCACAAGGACAGATGTGTCTGCCCTCTAATGTGCTTTCCTTTGTGTCCCACCTTCATGATTTTTTGTCACACATGCATGTATTTGCTTAAATAATCTCACATAAATTGACCCTTTTAAACTTAAGTAAAGATATTTTTAAAATAATAATTCCCTGGAAGTAGACAACCAGTCAATTGTCTTGGTAATCACATCAATAAATAATCCAATTGTTAAAATGAAAAGCATTATTACATGTACCACCCGGAGTCCTCTCTGACTTGTCTCAGGTGTCCTGACCATTCTTTGAGGAACTAGTTGTTTGACTGAAAAGAGGCCCAAGTTCACGCTGATATGGACTTTACATTATACCCTATTGGTCCCAACATTTACTGAGCACCTACAGCCTGCAGTGCTGAGGTAACAAGACGTCCACCGGAGAATACATAAACAGCCATCACTATCCAAAGGGTGATGGCCACCCCTGAGGTGCAGGCGAGGAGGCTTGAGAGCGAGTTACTCTCAGGCCTTGGTCTGCCTGGAAGGGTCCTGCTATGTACCGAGTGCCTGGTGCTGTGCAGACATGATTTCTTTTTCACCTCAGAGCATCCCATAGAGAAGTCTTCACTGGTTCGGTTTGGGATCTGTCTGGGCTGGGATTGCAGCACAGTCCAGTCTGTCCTCCAAGCTTGCCCACATAGAGTGATCACAAAGAGCGTGATGGTTGGAGACCTTTCAGAAATGTCATCCCATGGCGACCTGCCCTGACAGAGTCACCTGTGGCCTCTGGCTCCCACAGCCAGCCCAAGCCACTCTGGAATCTTCCTAGCCAGCTTGATGGATGGCATGTGGCATGGTATCCCCACAAATTTCTAGCCCCATGACCCTTTTGCTTCTTTTATTCCCCTTTGGGGCACCTGGTGCTAAGGATGATGGGCTGGAGTTTCTAGATGGGGGTAAGAAAATCCTTGAGTCTGAGAGATAAGGAATCTGTGTTTGGGAGAACAAATATTAGTCATCTTACTGTTTAGCAGCAAACATGATATTGAGCCTTTCCCCTTCGGCCCAGAGGTCCTCTTCTGTCCCTCTATCCTGTTTTAATCCTTCTGTCCTTTAAGTGCCCTTGTCATCTGAAAACTTTAAGCCTCCTGAGCACCCCAGCACCTGAAGGCCACATGTCCCCATCATCTGAGCAGCAAAGCCACCATTGCCCTCAGGGAAGAACGGGAGACAGTGTCCTGGCCTTTGAGCTGTGAGGTTTGGGTCTGCAGGTTCATGAGCCAGCAGGCTTCTCTCAGAGCCTTAGCTCCCCACCAACACAGTGGAGAGAAGGGCATTTGCCTTACAAGTTGCTATGAGCTAGGGTTATGTGCCAAGCACAAATCTATGGTGTACCTTGGCAATACAGGTGTGGGTGTGGCAGGCACCATCTTCCTGTCCTCGTGGAGGGGAGGCAGAGTGAAGGGTGGTTTTCCTTTTCTTTATCCCTGGGCGTATTCTGGGAGCAAGGATGAGGCTGTGTCTTTGAGATGGCCCTTCTATCCAGCATTAGGCCGAGTCCTTGCCTAACAGGTGGCCCTAGAAGTTCATGGCATTGGACAAATCAGTCGTTTGGAGTTCTGAGTTCAAATTCCAGCCCAGACAAGTCTCCTGTATGGGTGATGCAGACAAGACCTATCACATCGCTGGGCTGCAGATTCTTCTTCTAAAAATTAAAGATAAGGGTAGTTCCCCGAGAGAGCCGATGAGAAGTTTCTGTGGGTGCGTCCATGAGCAGAGGTGGAGAACTCTGCCTGCCTGGACTTCTCCTGCAGCTGGCACCAAGCACTGGCACCAAGGAGAGAATAGGGGAGACTCAGGCAAGCCTTGGGTCTTACCTTGGCCTCAGTTTCCCACCCTTCCTATGTCCCCCAGGGTGTGTGGACATGCAGTGAAATGGGCGCACATGCGAGGAGCTGCCTGGGGTTCATTTAGGACCCTAGGCCTCAACTCTGGGCCAAACCTCAGTTCTTTCACCTACAGGCTAGGGACATCAGTGAGCATCTCATCCTTTTTGAGTCTTAGGTTTTTTTTTTTTCTTTTTTCTTTTTGTGAAATCAGGGTAACAACAATAATGATTACATGTCATTATTGAGGATGGAGCAGAAAATGAGTGGAAAGCCCAGGGCCCAGCTATGTTGGCTGAACAAGTAGCCAGTACCTGGTAGTTATATTAGTCTCATCACTGAAAATTGTTATGGCAGAAGGAGGTGGGGAGACGATGCCGAGAAAGGCAGTGGGATGTGGTACAGGAACATGGGTCTGGGTTCCAGACTTCTTTGGGCTTCTGTCCCTCCCCTGTCTCTCTAAGGAGTTGGGAGAGATGGGAGGAGAACCTCAGCCTTCGAGCTTGGACTCCAGCATTTTACCCCAGAATTTGTGATGTTAGACAAATCATTTCACTTTGCCAAGACTCAGTTTTCCCATCTGTAAAATAGGGCTAGTTATAATACCCATAAAGGACTCTTAGGTAGATTAAACAGTAGAGGCCCTTAAATGTCTTGCTCTATAAACCTTAGCTCTAATTCTTGTTTTTGAAAAAAAAAAAAAAAAAAAAAAGTGTGTGTGTGTGTGGAGGGGGGACGGATTTTGCAGAAAGTTGTTAAGCCCCAAGGGCCAGCTGGAGCTGAATTTTCTTCATTAGTGAGTTAGGAATGGTCAGACTTTATTGGATGGAGGGTCGGGCCAAGATGATGAGGCTGAGAGGTTTTAGGGCTGGGTGTTGTGGCTATAATGTTTGAAATACCCTGGTAGTGGACAGTATTTCTCCATCGCTGACTTGGAACCTCCAGCAGCATCTGTCCCCACTTGCCCTTCAAGGTGCTCTTTGATTCCTCCCCAGCAGAATTCACCTGCCATGTCTGTCATCATAAGAGGCCGAGGAATGTCACCTGTTAGGACAGCAGAGCCAAGCAGATGATGCTCCAGCAGGCCCAGGAAGCTGGAGGAAATTGCAAGAGGGAAACCCATGATGACCTCCAGCCCTGGAGCCAGCTGTTGGGCCTGCAGGCAAGAGTGGCTGTGTGGGCCTCAAAAGCTCAGGATCTGCCCCAGCTCCTAGGCTGCCTGCTGAGTGACCATGCTGAGCTCCCTAAACTTTCTGCACCACCAGAATTTGGCATTGAAATTTTGCTTCTTCTTCCTATTGAACAAGGAAGAGAACATTGAAATAGCGGGGATGATTACACAACATTCTGAATGCAATCATCCCTCTGTCTCCACAAGTTCTGCATTCACAGATTCAATCAAGCGTAGACCAAAAATATTTTTTTAAACTGTGTCTGTACTGAACATGTACTTTCTCCTTGTCATCATCCCCTAAACAATGCAGTAGGATGATAATTTACATAGCATTCACACTGTACTAGGCACTGTAAGTAATCTAGAGATGATCAAAATGGAAAGATGTGGATAGATTACCTGCAAATACTGTCTATTTTATAGAAAGGACTTGATCATCCTCAGATTTTGGTGTGTGAGAGGTCCTGGAACCTATCTTTTCTGGATACTGAAGATGACTCTATGCCCAAAGTCGCTGAATTGTGTAATGTAAATAGTCACATAGCTGATTTCATTATGTGAATTTTGTTTTAATAAAAAAAAAGGAACTCAGTGTTACAAAGAGAAGAATTGAGAATCTAAAAGAGGGTTGGGGGTGAATTGCTGAATCCTCTGAAGAAGGCTGCTTGGGAAGGCAGGATATGTTCTTTATGTGAGTTTTGTCAAAGGTAAATGATAGCTGGGGTATGGCTCATGCCTGTATTCCCAGCATTCTGGGAGCTTGAGGCAGGAGGATTGCAAATTTGAGCCCAGCCTGGGCAACTTAGTGACTTTGTAAGATCCTGTTTCAAAATGTTAAAAAGTGAAACAGAAGAACTAAGGATTTAGCTCAGGGCAAAGGTCATGGACTCAATCTATAGTCTCCCCACCCCTGCCAAAAAAAAAAAAAAAAAAAAAAAAAGATAACTGTTTACTTTGTGATCCACAGCAAAGATCCCAAATTCTTGTTTAGCTGCCCTTCGCTCCATAGCTCAGAGCACTTTCCTATAACTCATATACTTGCTTTATCATTGGCAGTCTTCATCTTGTAAAAATTCAAGGTCAGAGAGGATAGTTGGTTTCTCTGAGGTCACAGTAGGTCAGTATTGAACTAACACTGGAACCCAGGGCCTGACTGTCTAATTCCAGCTAAGTTCTCAAAGCCTAGTGCTTGGGGGACAGTCGTTGCTTATTTGAACTCTGTCATGGCCACTGGCAGCTGGGCTGGAGTCGTGTGGAGGCAACCTGGTGTCCTGCAAGCCCAGGTTGGTAGCATAAGCAGAATATGAAGAGGAGGAATGCAAAACACAAATACTTTATCCTGTGCCAGTGTATCAGAGGGTCTCTGGGTGGTATCATTCATTCATTCATTCATTCACGCATTCAGCTAGTGCCACAGTCTTGTCCAAGTTTCCAGGCACCTTAACCTCTGCACCTGCCCAGAAGGTGAAGAACTAAAGGAAGTGGTGGCACGTTCACCTCTGGGCAGTCCCTGTGCACTGCACACTCGTGCTGTTCAGGGGGAGGCTCCTTACTGAGGTGCACTGCCAGCAAGTATATGAGCCACAGGGACTCTGTCCAGGAGCTGCCTTTGAAGAAGCCCTCTGTGCCTGGGAGCAGAGCATCCAGGAGGTGCAGCCAGTCATCCTCAGGTCAAGACAATCCACACACATCCCAGGGCTTCGCTGTCCAGGAACCCAAAACTGTTCCATCAAATGTTTCTTAGTAATGGAATAACTGCATCTTCTGAAGTAAATTCAATCAGGTGTGTGATGCTAAATAAATGAGATTCTAGAAAATTCCACAAGCAGCATGTAATATGAGCCCTGAGCTGATTGCATACACATGTTCCAGGTGTAGCCAGATTATGGGTGAGCAATAACAAGGACTGGGGATTACAGTGTGGTAAACTCCTAACCATCCCTCCAAATCCTCCTCTGTTATCTTCTCCTGTGGGCACTTTCTCTAAGCAGTTCAAATCCAGATACTTCAGTGCCTCGCCATGCTGCTGTCACTGCAGGTACACCACTCTATGATAGACCCTCAAGGAGGGGACTCTGAGTCTCTTCTCAGTGTCATCACCCAGCCTTATCTGGCTGAAGCCTGAAAGAAAGTGGTCTTGATATGTTAAAGCTCATTCCTGCCTTCTATTTTTTCACTCAATAAAGACCTCCAAATATGCCTCTTCTGTGACTGCTAGTTTGTCTGTTTTAAATGAACTCAACACACTCTAGTGATAAATTCAATTTGAGAAACACAGGAAAGAAATGAATGATGGTGGCAGGGATGGGTTAGGATGGCGAGGCGCAGGGTGATTTTCAGCTCTTCCCTAATGTAGATGCTATTCTTTCCATACCCTCTAGGAATGCTGTATTTGAGGCAGTAGAAGAACTGGAATTACAAGAACTCATCGTTTTCCCTGTAAGAAGTTCTAATTCTGATCACAAAAGGAAGAATCTCCCTACTGTGGAACCTAACCTCACCTGCTGGGTGGCCAAGCTCACTACGTGCTAATGGGGAGCTAGTGACACAAACACCTGAGGGGCCTCTCTGGGTCAGAGCCTTCACCTTCCTGCACTTCCTTTCCTGAAGCCACAAGCTCACCATTCTCAGGGCCTGTCTGGAATACTGGCATCATCACAGGCTTTCTGGAACCTGGGGCTTTTCCAGTGTATGTGGTCAATATCTCCACTTCCTGGACTCCTGCTGCAAACTGGAAGTGAAAGGATGGACAGAATTTAGCCAGACAGCTTCCTGCTGTGGAAAAAATTCCCGGCATGCTGAAAGCGAGGCACTGTGGCTTGGTCATACATGAGCAAAGCTCTTGGTGGCTCCAATTCAAGTGGGGAGCAACCTGCTGACAAATCATTGCCTCCTTAGACCTGGGAGCAGTAAGAGTGGGATTCACCAAAGATGCACACACAGAGTGATGTAATAAAACAGGCCCAGGAGTCTCCGTCGTAAATTGGCTAGCTGTATACCCTGCCAGGGCCACTCCCTTTGGAAACAAATGAGAGCACTCTATGCAGAAGCTGTTCTCGGGATAGCATACCTGAAGTATAAATACTCCTAGGCTGCTGATGTGATCATTAACTTTGCAGTGAGTTGAAGACTGAGGCTCGGCCGAGGGATCTCAGTATCACTAGTTTGCAACTTCTCAGCCATGTTAGCGGGCAGAGTACGCAGTTACAGGTGGTCCTGACGATCTCAAGGCCAAGGACAACTGCAGCTCACCCCAGTTTCCTTGTCCTTGCTTTGCAGGGCAGCACGGCCAGCTGCGAGGTGAGTAGTCCTTGTCTCTGGGGAAGCTGGTGCTCTGGTAGGTGCACCTTGTCTCTGGGGAAGCTGGTGTTTCTTTCTGATTGGGAGGACTCTGAAAACTGGAAGTTTTCTGGCAAAGGCTAAGATGGAGCTTGAGGTGTGGGGGAGCTTTGCCTAGCACATCTGAGGTCCTGTGTTTGACTCTCAGCACCACAAACAGAAAACCCCAAAACTTCATGACTTTGAATCTTTGAAAGAGGTCATCCTTTTTGGATTGCTTTTCTGCAGATATCTGCTGTGTTCAGTACACTACAAGGAAAAGGGCTCTGGGGAAATTCAGAATGGGGAGGGTGCTTGCTAAGAATTTTTACTTTGCATGCATTTTGTACAGGTTTCACAACTTGTAACTCCCCCTCCCCAAATTTTGGTAAAGTGGATGTTATTAATCTCATCTTCTGAACAAGAGGCAAGTTTGTAGTTTAAAACCTTGAGCAGGTCAAGTAATGAACAGAGCTAAGGTTGGAGTCAGGAGGGGACTTCAGGTTCCAGTGTGGGTGGGTCATACACTGGCTGCAGCACAGGGTTTTTCCCAGTGACGAGGTTTGCTATGGGTCTCTGATTCTTATCTTTTTCCAAGGAGATAATCTCAAATGCTGAGAGTTAGATGCATTTTCTACACAAAAACATTACTTTCTCTTTGACTAGTAAGAAAGGGGGAAGGTGGCACTGTTGCTGTAGGACAAACAATAATTGCAGGGTCAAGCATGCAAGCCCACTTTGATATGCTACAGTGACTTCCGCTGCTGCCCACCTCACCTTGGGCCAGGGATGAGCCTCCTCTAGTTCAGGTGACCTAGCGGATGACTAAGAGGCTCCTGGTCAGAAGGTTTGTCCTTGGTTATCGTAAGTCCTACATTGTTTCTTTAGGTTACATGGCTTTGTGAATGAAGTTTATGTTTATAAAGGCTCAGACTCAATCCCCAAACAGGAATGAGGAGATGAAGAGTTGATGAAGTGGGAGTGCGAGACTTAGCTCTTTAGTGAGCTAGAAAGGCTCTGTTCTGAAATTTCATCTTCAGGATTGTCTCACAGTCTCTTCCCTCTGCAGCCCCATAGCCACCAACATCTGAGTTATAATCCAGATAAGTGACACACTTGGTAAAGCGACAGAGATGGCCTGTCCCTGGAATTTCCTGTGGAGGGCCAAAGCCAACCGGTACGATTTGACAGAAATCGAAAAGGACATCAATAATAATGTGGGGAAAGCTATTCATGTCACCCACAGGTAAGTATTGTTTGCTGCCACCTCTGCTTTGTTCCCTCTGGGCTTCCTTTTCCTTTCTGTGTCCCCAGATGGGAAGTCTTTTCTCTGCTTTTGGCCTTCCTGAGGTCTGGCCTTAAAAGTTGCTTCTTGGAGGTCCCTGCTGACTGCACACTGAACTGAACTGTGCCTGACACTATAAGGGGAAGGAAGGGACTCGGCACAGGACTGCCCTGGGGGTGGTGGTGGTGGTTGGAATCTGGGGAGGAAGAAAGTCCAAGAATGGGAGGCAGCGGAGCCTGGAGGTTAGAACGAGGCACATCCTGATGGACATTTGCACTGATTTGCCTGGGCATGTGCTGAGCTTGCAGAAAGGCATTGGGATATTAGGCATACTGTGTCCAAGCACTGTGGTTTGCCACGGAAGCTGGCCCTGTGCTGTCTCTCAAAGGCTATATGACTGTGGGAGAGTGAACCTCTCCGAACTCCAAACATGCTGATTGGAAGCATGTGGTTCTACCTGAAAGAGTGTTAGCGACAGGGTGAGGGGCGTGTGGAAAGCAGGTGGAGGGCATCTGCACACAGCAGGCCCTGGATGAGCAGGAGTTTGTTGCTGTTTTCCAAAACTGGAGACCCTGCATGCTTTGCATTTCAGCGGATCTGTGCCACTGTGTAAAGTGTGCAGTGTTCATCCTACTGCTGGGGCAACAGGAGCGCTGTGGTGCAATGACTTGGTCATCTTCCTGGTTATTGATGAAACTGAAATTTGATAAAACCAAAGTTTTTTTAAGTCTTGCACACCCCATCCTTTAGCTTTCAAAGCAAGCTGGATGCACCACAGAACCGAGGGGATAGCCAACCATGTAGGCAGTGCTCAGGTCGCTGAGAACACCAGAGATCATGCCTGGCCTGGGCGTGGAGGCTTGCTTGGTTAGGAAGGCAAGTCAATCTGCAACAAGAGCGAATCAAACTGAGCCCCACTCTACCCAGGGACACCACATAGAGTGCAGTCCTAGAGGAATCTTTCCAAAGGACTATAGCCCTCCCCCCACTCCCACGCATTGCATGACAACCTTGAGTATCTGTCCTGGGGCCACACAAAGCAGCCCAGTGAAGCACCATGAACTTAGAGAGAAACAAATGGCTTTGCCTCTTTGTAGCCCTCTGGCCTCTGGCAAGTCTCCTAGCCTCTGAGCCTCAGTTTCCTCCTCTGTAAGGAGGAAGTAGTAATACTATTTCCTGGAGTTTTGGAAAAGATATAAGGTTTCACAGGTAAACCACCCAGCACAGGGCCTGGCACAGAGCAAGTGCTCCAGAAATGCATTGGCTGTGGTTGTCATCTTTGCACTGGTTGTTGGCAGCTGGGATGAGACTGAGCAGCATTGGGTAGAGTCTCCCTAAGGGCTTCACAGAAGGGCTGGGCTCTGAGGACTTTGAAAAGTGTGTAGAATGTGGAGTGATACAGCAGAGACCTTCCAGGAAGAGGGATAGGGAAGGAAGAAGCATATGTCAACCTGACTATAGGCACACAGACAGGTCAAAGCTCGAGGGACGGGGCGTGGTGGCACACAAGTGTAATCTCAGCTCTCAGAAAGCTGAAGCAGGAGGATTGTTGCCAGCCTGGGCTAGATAGTGAGTTCCAAGTTCAGACTGAACTACATAGTGAGGCCTTGTCTAAAAAAAAAGATTGAGGACCTGGATGCAGGGTGGGGGATTTGGACTTGCTCTGCTCAGCGGTAGGAGTCATTGTGGATTCTTGAGCAAAACAGTCCAGGTGCAATGTGTGGTGTGAAGTGGTGAGAACACTTGATGCCCAGCAGTTAGGTCTGTGGTGGTCAAGAGATAAGGCAGCGAGAACACAGGTGGCTGGCCTGCTCGCACTTCAGCTTCAAAATTGCATGTATTACTGGATACCATGTATAGCATCCTCAGCACCGTGTCAATAGGAGACAGGAACCCTGATTATCCTAGTTTTACAACGTTAACTGACCTATTTAAGGCCAAGGTCTAGGAAGCGCTGGGGCTGAGGTTTGAACCAAGTCCCAACCCGGCACTTTACTACCAGCTCTCCCTGAGGTCTTACTATGCACTGGGCTGTAAAGCTCTAGGGACTGGGCGTCGTGAGGCAGAGAAAAGGGCAGTCACTCTCTGCAGGAGGTGGTCCAGCTGGACTGCAGCCACCTAGCAAGGGGGCAGGGAGAATAGCGCTGGGAGAGGAAACAGCCCACAAAGGACATATCAGCCTGCAAGCAATGGGAGCCAATCAGTGTATTCTTTTTTTTTTATTTTAAAAGTAGTTTTAAAATTTACTTGGGTGTAATAAGATCAAGAACCTATTCTCTGTGACTGATGAATCTATGACTTTTGGGAACGGTGTGGGAATATCTAGGTGCGGAGCAATGAATTCAGAACAAAGCTGAACAGGGCTTAAGGAGCAGATGGCTGCTCTCTGGGCTGGGCTGCAGCCGGCAGAGTAAACACACACACACTCCTTCCTCTGTGATTGGGGGCCTGGGACTTCACATGCTGAACTATGCTTCCCAGGGGCCCCTGCAGGCTGCAGCCCCATTCCACCTGCATCCTCTTGGCTGGCCAGCATGCAAGAGTGATTTACTGATGAACAAAGTCCGGAGCTTTATACTTCTTAGGTTGCAAGGGCCCCAGGACATCTGGTCTCACACCGCTTCCCGCCCTTACTACTAACAGGCACCCCAGCCCCACACTTTTTTTTTTTTTTTTCCTGTGCCTGAACTCCAAGCAGAGAATGTCATGTCTTAGAGTGAGCTCTTAGGAGGTAGAGACAGCTTAAGCCCTGACTGCTGCTGTGTGACTTTGGGAAAGGTCCTTACACTCCCTGATTCTCCCACCCGGTTCTCCACAGTAGAGATAACACAGGAGCTGCTTTGTAGACTGCATTTGGTGAAGGCTGAAGGAAGTGACAGAGAGACAGGAAAGATTCCCGGTAGACAGCAAAGCTCTGTGCAGTGCGTTTTTGTGGTGATCCTTGTTATTGCACAGTGGAATAAAGAAACCTTGGACCAAACATCCTGGCTGCCCAGGGCCATCCAGCCCGCTGGCCGGGATCACCCCGCAGTGAGGTCCCTTTGGAGACCCTCAGAGCCAGGAGGCCATCATGGCTTCTCCGTTTGCCACGCCCGGGGGCGGGGGCTCAGGTTCCAAAGCGATGAAGCTGCGGGCCGACGGTCCCGAGCCGGTCACATCAAGGCGCAGCCTCAGTCATGCGCGAGGGGCTGAGCGCCGCGTGCGAGGCCGCCCGGCCGCGGCTCTGCAGGTTTCTGCGCAGGATCCTCCCGTCAAAACCCACGCGCTGTCTCTGCCGAACCAGGTAGGCTGCGGGCCGGCCGGGGGTTGCGGGGCGGGCGCGGGCGCCGCTGCTGCAAACGGGAAGGTCACCAAGCGCCCAAAGTAAAAGCGGGAGGGCCGGATATCTGCTGTGTAGGGATCCCGTGAGTGAGCGGTGGCGCTTCAGGTCTACACTCGGAGCCTAGAATGGACAGGGAAACCCCCACCTGCAGTCCGAGGAGAAGCTCTACGCGGGCTACACTGTGGATGTATCAGCACTTGGAAGAGTTTCTGATACTTCAGCTTGGGACGCCTATGCTGTTTAGATTTCAGATATGGTTAAGAGAGTGAAGAGGTTTTTTTTTTTTTTTTTCTCGTTTTGTCTTGTTTTATTTATTTTTTTGTTTTGTAAACAAAACCCATTTCCAAGAGTGCCACCCCTCTGCCCATATCCTTGGTGTGAAGAGAGTTAGGCTGCTGAGGAAGAGGGAGAGCCTTACTCAGAGTAGGACCCCAGGTCAGCCCTGACAGCCACAGACAACCAAAGTCAGCCACAGAGGAAGCTGGACCTCAGGGGCCCGCTAGGGTCTGCAGATCCTTCTGTGGTCTAAGCAGGCTCCCAGCACTTGGGAGGACAGATCCTAGAAGCCTTTGGCCCTGCCTAGGACCAAGCAGGACCAGATGAAGGTTCAGTCACGTGCATGGGTGTCTGTGGGCAGAGAGATAAGACAGTAATTTGGAAGGAAGGATCCAAAGTCTTAATATGCTCACCTGGTACTGGATCATGGGCCCCCATCCCCCAAGGAAATCGGCTACCTACGGGACAGCAGGCCAGGCAAAGTTTTCTTTGCTCTTTTCCCAAATTTCAAAAGAATCTCAATTATAAAAGAAATTCACAGCCACTGTAAAAAGTTGAAAGATACAGAAAAGTACAGAACACTTAAAATTGATCTCGTCACTTAATGCAGATCACTGTGAATGTTTACTGGCACATTCTCCCAGTACACGCGCGCGCGCACACACACACACGCACACGCACAAATACGTACACACACACACACGCGTGCACAGGGGCAGCACCAGACCCATTATTTTTAAGGGCAGAACACCAGACACAGCCTGAACATCCAGCTGCAGGTGATGTATCAGGTCCCATCTACACGGGATTCACAGACAACCCTGGAAAATGATGCTTTCTAATATTTGGGGTGAATGGTGATGTTAGGTGTGCGAGTTGTTAAGATGTTAAGTGTGTTAATTTTATCAACCTAAATATGACCGTCAGTTAGTGGGCGTTTCTGATCTGAAGCTTCTGAACGTGTGGATCTGTTCAAGAATAACTAAGAGGGAGCCACAAAGAGTGTTTGGCTGAGAACTGATGGCCCTAGGGTGAGAGGCACAGGAGACCTAGAGGCCTGAAGACCTCAGGCCCCGAAACAGCTTTTCCTTTAAGTCATCATTCCCCTGATGACTGCTCTGCTGTGGCTTATCTTTTCCAAATTCCAGATAATTCTGTATTGGCTTTATTTACTTTTTCGGTGAGGCAAGTCAGTCCAGATTAGAGGAATGTGTTAAAAAAAAGTATTTAATATGCCTGTTCGAACTTGTCCAGGAAGACTATTCAAGATTATTGTGCTGACCATGGAGACCACTGCAATGAGGTCTTGCAGTAGGAGAGAGAGATTAGGCTCAACTCAGAGCACAGCAGGGGCAAACAGCAACAGAGAGCCCAAGAGAGGGTGGGTAGGAGGTTAGTGGATGAAAAGTTTCTAAGACAAAATATCAGGGACACGGGGATTTCTGGCTAAACTGACCTAACAGGATTCTTGCTGAAGGTAGACCAGCGTGATCAAACATCACTGAGCAATGGTGGAGGTGAGGAATCTGATTAGATATCAGAGGCGATGAGATCTAGTTTGTAGGGGAAGTAGAGATAGACTGACTTAACAAGTTTCTTTGCTCAAAATGTGTTTTCCCTTTATGTGCACAAATGGTCTTATGAGAAGGTCCAGAAGTCTGACCAAAGTTTGGCCAAGCAAAGAATCTTTGTCAGAAGACAGTAGAGGATCACACAGAGGTCTCTTCACAGGGCTCTTGTGTTACTTGACTGAAATATAAATTTCTCTGTGATACGTGTGGCAGCTCCCCTTTTCGGGGGGGGGGGCATATATTCCAAGTCCCCATTGGATGGCTGAACCCACTTTAGTACTGAAATCTTTACATATTATATTTTATTCCTGTACATATTTGGCAACAACAATGTTTAACTTATAAATTAGGCAAAGTGAGATATTAATAATATCTAGTAATAAAGTAGAGCTACTGTAGTGATGCACTGTAGAAAAGTTCTGTAAAGGTGACTCATTGAGCTGTGATGATCTTAACGTTTGGATGACCTTAGTCAGTGTCTTCAACTCTGCTGCCACAACCCCTCTGATAGCTTTGACATTTTTCATGAATATATATGTATGGGTATATATAATTTTTGAAATTAAAAAATATCAGACAAGTTTGCAGGACACAGTGATTATCTTTGTGGGGAGGAGTTGGGACATGTTCATAACACATTTTAATTCTTTTTGCATCCTTCGTCCCATTTCTTGATCAAATAGATTTGTGAATCTATGTAATCATCCTTTCCTCGCCACCAGTGGCTTGGTGCCATCTGTCTCAGGGACTTCCTTGCTGAAGCCTTTGTATAGATGCCACCTGTTCGCTGCCATGTGTTACCATGAATTGGACTCCGTTTTCTGTCCATGTTTTCCACTCACAGTTAATACCTCCACCTTCTCCATCTCCATCTTAACGAAGCCCTTGTCGTGGGTTATGGCCGTAACTTTTGCAGTTCAGGGTATGACAGAAAAACCAGCACAGATTTCTTTTTCCTTCTTCACAATTTTATAGACAGAAGATTTATTCTTGCTATAGAGCTTAGCAATCTGAGCCTACAATTCTTTTTTCCGTAATAAGTCTAGAATTTTTACCTTTCCATTATAATGAGGTACTTTGCAGCCCCTTTTTGACATATTCAGATTGCCAACGTCACTGCTCTTTCATTAGGGGGTCATTGTTAAATAAAATAAAGATGCCTAAACAGCAACATTATGATACACTGACATTTGATCTGATAACAAAGATGGCTGTGAAGTGTCTAGTGGGCAGGTAGCATGGATAACGTGGATTCCGTGGACAAAGGGGTGATTCACATTCCAGGCAGAACAGAGCGAGATGGCACAAGATCTCACCATGTTATTCAGAAAGCCTACAACTTAGGAGTTCCTTATTTCTGGAATTTTCCATTTAATATTTTCATACTATAGTTGACCTTGGGTAGCTATATCCATGAAAAAAACCATAGATAAGGGGAGCCTACCGTGTGCACATTCTTTTAAAGGGGTGCTATTTTTTGTAGTTATAAATCACCTAATGCTCCCATGTAATGTATGTAATTACCTAGGTGATATTGCATTTTAACTTTGCTTTCAAATCAAGATAGAGACCAGGAGGATATTTTAAAAATTTATTTATTTTTCTTTTCTTTTATTTATTCTTTTTTGTATATTTGGTACACGGACTCGTGGTGATCCTCCTATTTCCTCAGCCTCTCCAGAGCTGAGATGACAGGCATATGCCACCACATCTGGACTTGGTCTGGGCTCAGCACGTCTGGGTGGCAGGGCTGGTGCAGCATGTGGTGCCGGGGATTGAACCCTGGTCTCTGTGCTTGCCTAAGCAAGTACTTAGTCCACTGAGTTATCTTACCAGCCTTTAAATTTAATTTTTTATTGGTATATGTTTGTAGTACGTAATGATCACATTACTTCGGGGAGCTGGTACATGTAGGTATCATATCTCAATCTTTTAATCATCTCCTCTCTATCTCTTCCTTCCTCCTTCCCTCTACCTCTTGATCTTCTTCCCTTTAACAAAAGACTTATCTCCCTCCCTAATTCCTCTTATTTGTTACTTTGCTTTTTATTTATCCCTGTGATACTTAAGGTTATGTGTTTGATTTATTTCACTTAACACTTCAGTCTCAAAGTACATCCATTTTTCCTACAAATGACTCAAGTTTATCCTGCTTCATGGCAAAGTAGTACTTCATTGTGAATACGGACCACAATTTCTCTGTCAATTTGTCTATTGATGGATATATGAGGTGCTTCCAAGATTTAGATATCAGGAGCTGTGCTGCTATCCACATCAGGACGCAGGTATCACTGTAATATGATGTCTTTCACTCTTTCAGGAAGGTACCTAGAAGGTGAAGAGCTGATTCAAATGGAATTTCTAGTTTTGGTTTTTTGAAGGCTCTCCATACTGATTTCCATAGTGGTTGTGCTAGTTTGCATTCCCACCAACAGTGTATGGGTTTCTTTTCCCTACAGCCTCATCGGCATTTGTTATTTTTTGATTTCTTAATGATATACATTCTTTCTGGAGTAAGATAAAACCTTAGTGTTGTTTTAATTTGCATTTCTCTATGTCCGGAGATGTCGAACTTTTTTTTCATGTGTTTATTGGCCATTTGTACTTTTTCTGACCCATTTTTTAAGAATATATTTAGTACAGAGTCTATAGGCTATCATTACACAGATTGGAGTCATAGTGATCTTCCTGTTTTCAGCCTGCAAGCACTGGGATTACAATGGCGTGCCACCATGCCCATACTCAGTCACCCTCTCAGGGGCTGGCATGGCACTCCGGGGATTGAACCCTGGTCCCTGCATCTGCCTAGCAAGCACTTTAATCTACTGAGCTATCTGGCTGGCCCATTTTTCCCCATTTTTAATGGGGCCTTTTATTTTGGGCCAGTCTCATATTTTTTAGTTCTTTATGTTCTAGACATTAGTTCTCTGCCTGAAGAGCTTGAAAAATTTTTTTCCTATTTTGTACGTTTATCATTTATTGATTCTTAATATTTTTTCTTGTGCAACTGAAGTTTTGTTTAGAAATCCTTGTTTAAATCTGTGCCTTCAAGAGTTTTTACCTATTTATTTTCCAGCATATTGTTTTGGTCTTAACATTTAGATCTTTAATCCACTCTGATTTTAATTTAGTATCTGATAAGAGCTGTGGGTTTAGACTCAACCTTTGGCAGGTGGATAGCCAGCTTTCCCAGCACTGTTTGTTCAGGAGGTGGTCTTTCCTGAGGCCAGGAGGACATAGTTAAAACCATATGAGCCATGGGATGATAACTGGTGATGGGGTGAGTGTGAGTGAAGGACCGTGGAAGTGTATTATATGACTCTTGCCACACTTGTATGCTTCACATTTTCCATAATAAAAATGTACAGTAAGCAAATAAGCCAAGGTAAATTAAGGGTTTTACATAAAAAGACGAAGTCACTAGAACCAAGCACGTGACAGGCAGTGCTTACTGCTGGCCCCAAGGGCAGAGCCGATGGAGGTGTTCTTAGCCCACCAGCCCCGATAACATATTGGCCCTTGGCTTTCAAAAAGGGACATTTTCCCATGCGTCTGTGGGTCACCATTTGAGCCAACAGCTGGCTTAGTCCTCCTCATATCTTTTGGCTTTGTGTGGGGAAGAAGGAAGAGGAGGTGGGAGGATGGTGGGAGGTGGGAGGATCAGCAGATTCTATCTGCTGATCTGCCCTCCTTGACTGGAAACTGAGCAGTTCACTCCTACTCTCTGGACAATGAGATGCTGGCTAAGAACACTCCAAGATTCCCTCCACTCTCAGACCCTGTCTTATGACAGCTGTTTCCTTTCACAGCCCAGAAATACAGGATGACCCCAAATGTCACAGCCCCAGCAAACACCAAAATGGAACCTCCCAGCCCCTTACTGGGATGGCCAAGGTCAGTGGGTTTGGTGAATATGGAAAGCCCCTTCCACCCTGGCCTGGGCAGATGCAGTCTGCATAGCCCACTGGAGGCTGCGCAGAAGAGCACAGGAAACCAGGCTCTGGGTAGTGATCCAGAGGCCTGGGTCAGAGCCAGAAAGATCTGACTGACTCCCAATGTGCACTGGCACCACCTGATGGGTTGGCAGTATGGGTCCCACATTCCCAAAGTGCTTTCCACTTTTCTAGAGAGGAAAAGTGCTTTCCATTTTTTTCCAGAGAGTTCCAGAGAGATGGACAGGGCAGTGGGTGGGAGAGGGGAGAAATTGGGTTTCTGATCCTTAACTGCCTTTGGGGAAATAAGGCCATGGTGTATTCCTGCCTGGGCTGACTTCTGTCCTTGGTGGCACTGGCTGTGACAGGCTCTCTCTCGTGGAGCCTGAGTTCCTGCCATTACAATTCCTCTGAGCAAATGTTGGCAGGCCTTGGTGAGGAGAGAAGCGTGGCCCATGGCCCAGGCACCTGGAGCTCTTGGCAGGCCTGGGCCCAGGTGGCCTGGCTGCTGGGAAGGTAGGTGGGTCAAGGACTGACACCCCTGCCCCGGGTGCTCTCCTGCTGATCCCCATCCCACCCAAGCAGGATCAGGATTCAGAGGCTAGAGAGAGCCCTAATGTCCTGGGGTCATGGGTATTTGGGATAATTTGGTTTTTCTCCCTCTTAGAATCCTCCAGAATCCCAGAGTGAGCCATGTAAGCCTTCGCCGACTTGCCCCCAGCACATGAGGATCAAGAACTGGGGCAACGGGATGATTTTCCAAGACACACTCCACAACAAGGCCAAAACGGTGAGAAAGCTGCTGGTGGTGATGGGGCGGCTCTTTGTGGATTCAGCAGTGCCTCTTGGGCAAATCAAACTGTCATCTGCCTGGGCAAAGGGTGCTGGGACCAAGAGCTACAGTAGGAGGTGAATAGTGCCAGCTCTCGGTCAACCACCCTAATGGATGTTGGGTAATCCAGAAAGTCAGATAAATGATTACAGAAGGAAATTAATATTTGTTTTAGATTTCATAGAGAACTTTTTAACAGAACTACCCCAAAACTAGATTGAACTAAGTGAAGAGATAGTGAGCTCCCTGTCACTGAAGGGCTTGAGGTAGATTAAGGCTTTAAGCAGCCAATAAGTGGTTAGGCTAAATGTTCTTTGAAAGGCTCCTTTCTGTTTTTAAATTTCCTTCTTTTTCTTTCTGTGGTGGAGCTGGGAATCAAATTTAGGACCTCTCTCACATTAGGCAAGCGCCCCACTACTGAGCCACACCCTCAACCCTTCAGTTCCTTTTTCTGACTTTAGGGTATGTACTATGGGTGTGAAGTGGGGAAGAATTGAAAATTTCAAGACCGCAAAAGCCCCCGCCCTGCTACCCATGACCACTCTAGTACACACTCGGGCATCTTTTTTTCTGGACTTCTCTCTGTGCTATGCTATGGCTTGGTGACTCACACTCGCATTTCAGTTCAGTTTGGCTGGTAGCACTGGAGCCACATGGGCCGAGCACATGATGGAGCTCATGTTGCCGGGAACCAAGCTGCAGACTCAGGTCTGAGTCTGAATCTGGAGACCAGGATCAGAGACAGAGGCCAGGCTGGTTCATACCCACTGGGACTCAGCTGACTGAGAGGAGATCTGGGTGGAGAGGAAACTCTGTGGACCTCAAGGAGGAAGTGTCTGACTGTGGGGAGGGAGGCAGCCAGGCCAAGCCCTGGAGGAAGAAGGCCCAGAGGCCAAACTCCCAAACCTCACCAACTGCTCCTCTCTTTCCAGAATTTTACTTGCAAGCCCAAATCTTGCTTGGGGTCCATGATGAACCCTAGAAGTATGACCAGAGGACCCAGGGACAAGCCTATCCCTCTGGAGGAGCTTCTACCTCAAGCTATTGAATTTGTCAACCAGTATTATGACTCCTTCAAAGAGTAAGGCTTTCTTCCCACTAGAACCTGCCTCTTCTGTCCAGGCTCTCTGTGTCCAGCAATTACCCTAAGTCCTTCGACTCCTTTTCTTCCCAAAGTTGCAGTGGATCCAGGGCAGAAGCACAAAAGATTCTGAAGGAGGAGCTCGTAGGATTAAAAGTGAGGGTTGGGATGTAACTGTGTTTGGGTCCCAGTTCCACCATTAACTGCTGTTGAATCCTTAGTAAATCTGTTCACTCCATGAGCCTCAGTTTCCTCATCTGTAAAACAAGGATAATCAACTGGCTCACAAGATTGTTCTGAGGATTATGCAAGTTCAGAATTGTGTCTTAGCACAAAGTGGTCCTGATGGTGGATTTATGTGGACCCTGTTATTGTGAAATGCTGGAGACTGAAAGTTCCTTGGAGGCCACCTGCTAGAGATGTGGGCACAGTGCTGGGTGTCCTTCAGTTCTGTGGTTGGTCATTCTTCAGTTGACAAACGAGGGTAGCAGCATGGTGGGGGTGGCAGAGGAACAGATACCTGTGTGCTTTACCCCTCCCAGCAATTTTAACCTAGACCTGGGTGGAGAGCACCTGGGGGCAGCCACTCTGTCACAGGGGTAACTAGAGCTGCCCCTGAAGTATTTTGTGACTACCGAGGTCACTGTCTTTGCGCTCTTGCCTCACTTGTTTCCTAGTGATCACTGAGCCACAGAGCTCTTCTCTGTGGCCCAAAGTTCATGCAGGACCCTGAGTAAGTCACTTACGTTTAATGAAATCACAACTCTGTGAGATGGGTACTGTCATCATGCCCTTTCTACAAACCAGGAAACTGAGGCCCACAGAGAAGAGATACCGCACTCTAAGGCTCACAGCCCTCAGTCCCAGGCTGAGAGCTAAGCCCAGGCAGCTGGCACCAGGAATCCTTGCTTTCAGCCTCAGTGCCCTGACCTCTACCTCTTAGGACCTGAGGTCCTACTCTTTCTAGACCAAGGATACCTGGCTTGGTGGCTGTTCAGAACCTTTGCTTCTCACTGAAGAAAACCTCATTTCTCACAATGTCCCCCAAGGGTTCGGGGATGATGCTTAGTCCCTTCCTTGCAGTGACACCAGCAATCAGAGATGTGGCCTGCTGCAGCTTTGGTCGTCGTTTGTAATGAAGAATTACGGTGTATTTAGAGACCGTAGCTTTCTGAATATCACGTTCAAAACTGTTTGCATTTGGTGGAAGCCATTTCTGTTTCCAGAGCAGGCAGTCTTCATAGCATTTGTTTTAGTGTCTCAGAAACAGGACTATGTGAAATGGAAAAATATAAAAGTCTGAGGGAATCAGGCACCAATGTGAGTGATGAGCTTTCCCAATATTCATACGTCGACACTCCCAGGCATACTGGAAGCTTCAGTGACCATGTGGTCACCGCTGCTTTTGTGCTCAGGCGAAGGACAAGGAATGTTGCCAGAAGCTTTGTTTGGGGAGTGAGCAGGGACCTCACCTAGCAGTTCTTATGGCAGGGATATCTTTGAGGGTAAATAGCACCCTATGTTTTGTCTTTGTGCTTCTTTCTTTAATCCAGAAAGAGTTGTCAAGACATTCTACACACCCAAAAGTTTTGTCCTGAGTTGCCTATCCAGTGGCCTCAGTGAGGAATCTATTCCTTAAATAGTTTGTTACCATTTCAAAAGCTCTTTGTTGTGCTGATTAGATATCTCAAGGTTGCTCTGAGTGTGTGTGTGTGTGTGTGTGTGTGTGTGTGTGTGTGTGTGTGTTTCAAAGTCTTTTTGACCAAGTCCTTCCTTTTGGGATATTTTTGAAGTGTGTTTAAAAATCGCTGGGCAGGCCTTGGAGTTCTGTGGCCTGAGGCCTGACTCTCCCTTCCCCACTGTGTCTGGGCCTCCCTGGGCTCTTCAGGACAGCATCTCAGGTCTTCTAGTCTCCCTGGAAGGGGCTGGAAGGCAGAAGGGCCCGTGCAGGCAGATAAGAACCTGGACTTGGCAGCAGGGAAACCTGGGTTTGGTCCTGATTTTGCTCTTTCTTATGCTAATGTTTTTGGACCTAGCCTGTAACTCCCTGGAGACTTCTGACTGTAAAATGAACAGAACGCAGGATACCTTCAAAGCCAGCGGGTAGTTGTGCACCTGTAATCCCTGCTACTCAGGAGGCCTAGGCAGGAAAATTGCCTTGGGTTTAAGGACTGGGCAGTTTAGTCAGACCCTATCTCAGAAAATTGTTAAATCCTCACAGCCTCCATGAGGCCATGTCTGTGAGTTGCTTTGTCTGGCTCATCATGGGCTACACAATTTTCAAGATCCAGAGTGAAAAATGAAAATGTGGACTGCTTATTGCAACATGAATAAGAACTTCAGGATGGTAACAGCAGTGTATTATACACGAGACCCCTCTAGGCTAAGTGAGAGTCCATGCAGCTGGCCCTCGAGGGGACAGTCTCCAGTGAGGGACAGTTTGCTTTCTTGGTGTGTGACTTCAGTTCCTGCCTCTGTGGATTGAGTTGATCTCCAGGTAAGGTCATCTCATTGTTGATCTTCCGGATGTCTTCCTGTTCCCTAGGGCAAAAATAGAGGAATATCTGGCCAGAGTGGAAGCGGTAACAAAGGAGATAGAAACAACAGGAAGCTACCAGCTGACAGGAGATGAGCTCATCTTCGCCACCAAGCTCGCCTGGCGCAATGCCCCTCGCTGTATTGGGAGGATCCAGTGGTCCAACCTGCAGGTGAATGAGCTCGGAGGGAGGTGGGTGGGTGACCCTGAGCCCTAAAACAGGGCCCCTCTGGGGTCTGCAGACTGAAACCAAAGCCCAGGTTCCCAATTGGGGAACTCCTTTAGGACTCCTCTGATAGATGTCCACAATCTGATTCAGTACCAGAAACTCTAGCTGATCTTTTTTCTCTTGCATTAATCTTGAGACGAAATGCTACCATAAAGCCAAAGAGAGACCTTGTTCTTGTTATTGCCGAGGCCTTGGTGGTGCAGGAGAGGCTTTTTGTCTTTAATGTTTGGATTCTTGACTACGATAGAACATGTGGTTTATCCCAGCATCCTAGGCCATCATTTGGTTGAAGGATTGTTTGTGGTTGGGTCATACTTCGGCAGAGAAGGTGGCAAGGAAAGCCAAGGAAGCCAATTCTGGCTGCTTGTGCTTTCACAGACCCAGACAGGGGCTGTTGAAATCCCGACTCCTGGCCTTTTACAGTCAAGTTTCCTTGGGATTTTGGCTTTTCTGGAGTCTTCTGAGTAGGTTTACCTTTGCTCCTGGAGCAGAGCAGGAGAAAGGCTGAATAGGGCAGCTGTGAGAAGGGACTGTTGATACCAGCAAGGGAGCGGATTCCTCCACACTGGTCAGGCAGGTGGTGTGCAGGCTTCCAATCAGCCACGAAGCTTCTGCCATTCAGTCCATGACCACATGGTCTGCTTGGGTGTGTGCAGGTCTTCGATGCCCGCAGCTGTACCACAGCCCAGGAGATGTTCGAACACATATGCAGGCACCTGCGCTATGCTACCAACAATGGCAACATCAGGTGGGCCCACCACTCCCTGCCCCAGAGTCTTAGACAAGAGGTGCAGATGGATATAGGGGAGGTTTCCTTGGCTCAAGGAGAAAGCAGGAAGAGAGGAAAAGGAGGAAGGCACAGCCTTCTTCTCAGGCCTTCATGGGTGAGCGTCTGTCAGTAGTGAGTTTCTGTGGTTTTGTTCAATCTGAACCTTTGAGAAAGTTATATCTTTAAGAAGTAACTTCTTTCCTGCTTAGTTAAGGCTCCTCATATTATAGGGTGGTGGGACATTAGGTTTTTAGCAGAATGCTCTGGTGTGGTAATTTTCTTAGATGGGAGATTCGATGCTTGTCATGGGCCCCATCCCCACCATAGGATTGGACAGATCATTTGTATTCATTTATTTCCATGTCCAGCAAATACTCAGCGCCCATCTGATGGGGACTTAACCGCATTAGGCTGAAGGGTGGGGAAAGAAGGGTAGGGAGTGAGATGCAGAGGTGACCAAGACTCTAAGGTGTGGCTCAAGGCTGCTGTGAACCTGTGAACGGCAGTGCACAAGCATCCAACCAACTCAACTGTGGACAGAGAGGAAATATGGGGAGGCAAGGAAAAGGGCTGCAGCCTGGGGGCTCCCAGAGAGGCCATCCCAGTGTAGGTCATGGAGGAAGGGTAGGAGATGGTAGGAGCAGGTGACAGCTTGGGTACAGGAGGCTGCAGAGCAGGAAGAGGGGAATGGGAGGTACTGGCAGCAGGGAGGGGTGTGAAGCCCCTACCAGGGCCAGGTGGTAATCAGAACTGTCTGTATCCTGGGGAAGGTCGGCCATCACCGTGTTCCCCCAGAGGACTGATGGGAAGCATGACTTCCGCATCTGGAATGCTCAGCTCATCCGATATGCTGGCTACCAAATGCCAGATGGCACCATCAGAGGGGACCCTGCCAACGTGGAGTTCACTCAGGTACCCTGGGACCTTTGGGCAAGGAGACTGTTGGTGGGTAACAGAGGGGAGCCCCAAGGAGACCAAGCACCTGGCCTGCAGACACAGTGGGTCTGTCTCGCCTTTCAGCTATGCATTGACCTAGGCTGGAAGCCTCCCTACGGCCGCTTCGATGTGCTGCCGCTGGTCCTGCAAGCCGATGGCCATGACCCCGAGCTCTTTGAAATACCACCTGACCTTGTGCTTGAGGTGCCCATGGAACATCCCAAGTAAGTGGCTGGGGGTGCAGGAGAGCATAAATCAGCATGTGTCCCCCCTCTGTGCCTCAGAGAGACTCCAGCCATCAGGCCTCTTCTGGGACCTCCCCTGAGGCCCAGCCACAGCAGGTGACCTCTAGAGGGCTGGCTTTCAAGTGGTCGCACCTGCATTCTGCAACAACTCCATTTTTATCTTTGGCTTCAGACATGTGAGGATACATTATGATGATGATCAGAGAAAGCAGAGGCTTAAATGGACGGGGCTTTGATAGCTTGGGAAACAGTGACCTTAGGAAGGAAGCCATGTGAGAATTTCAGTCGCAGCCACCCGGGCCTCTTTTGCCCTCTTGCCAACTCTCTTAGAATTCTCTTTCTGGGATTTGGGGGAAATATAGGTCTACAGTGACCTTAATAGTTCAATTCATTTGACCCTTGCACCTGGTGCAAAAATACCTTCAGATACTGAGACTTACCTCTGGCAGGTGTCAGGCTGAACTCTTCTTGTCCCTTGAATATACTGAGCTCAGCCCTGCCTCAGGGACTTTGCACTTTCTCTTCCATGACCTACACTTGCCTCAGAATTCTGCCAGGCTCATTTATTTTGGTCAAAAAATTATTTCCTGCTATGTCACTCCCTCTAAGAACACTCTCCTGACCACCAGATGGAGTCAGCACCCTGAGCCTCAGGCTGCCACTTTGTGCTTAATCTTCTTACTGATCTGGTTCCCTCTTTCTGATCTATAGTCTACATGCTACACTGTAGGCTCCTTGAGAAGAAAGATCTTGCCTTTCTTGTTTACCAACAAATCCCAGCACTTGGCGAAGTACCTGACACATAGTAGCTGTTCAGTGAGAAACATTTGTGAAGTAATTGAATGTAAAAGTGAAAGATGTTATTATCTTCAAAATAATCCCATGAGTTTGATGCTGTGGCCTTGATGTGAGGGATACTGAGGTTTAAAGAGATTAAAGCGTCACAGAGTCATGCTGCTTGTCAGTAGTGAGGCAGAGCTTGAATCCTAGCTTTCTGTCCCTAGCATCCCTAACTGCTACCCTATGTTAGTTTCTCAGCCTTTAACACAGGGCCTGACACATGCTTGATGCTTAATGTATGTTGGCGTGAGGGAGCGAAAGCTCAACTGCAGCTGCAACAATTGAGGGCCGTTCTCTCCAGGCTGGGGGTGGCTTAGAGATATGCACTTGGAGACTTCTGGTGGACTCTTTTTCTGAAGGTTTTATTTTGTTTTTATGATGCAAGTGGGATGGAGGAGAAGGCCCCACTCACAACTGGTCTTGCTTCCCACCAGGTACGAGTGGTTCCAGGAGCTGGGGCTGAAGTGGTACGCCTTGCCCGCAGTGGCCAACATGCTGCTTGAGGTGGGCGGCCTTGAGTTCCCAGGGTGCCCTTTCAATGGCTGGTATATGGGTACAGAGATTGGAGTCCGGGATTTCTGTGATGCCCAGCGCTACAACATCCTGGAGGTTAGGAGGGCTGCCTAGCTGGGCCTCCTGGAAATGGGGCCTGTGGGTGGTGCTCTGGGACAGCCTCACCCCATTTCCCTGTGTCTGCAGGAAGTGGGTAGGAGGATGGGCCTGGACACACATACACTGGCCTCCCTCTGGAAAGACCGTGCCGTCACAGAGATCAATGTGGCTGTGATCCATAGTTTCCAGGTACGCCAGATGTTTTATGGCTCTGTAGATGTTTTGGCAAGAAGGGGCGGGCCTTGTTACTTGTGTGGTGCTTGGTGTACCCTTTACAGCATTGTTCATTCATGTGTGCATCAGACAAGTATTGAATACCAGTATGTGCA
Organism: Capromys pilorides; assembly: GCA_004027915.1. Lineage (NCBI taxonomy): Eukaryota > Metazoa > Chordata > Mammalia > Rodentia > Capromyidae > Capromys > Capromys pilorides. The sequence continues at coordinate 58,164 of PVKN010000283.1, read as the reverse complement.
GGCAAGTTCCCTGGAGCTAGGCTATGGGGCCTGCTCTAGACATCCAGCATCGAGCAAGACCTCACCACCCAAGACTCATCAGTCTGTGCACTTGAGCACTGAATCCTCCCTCTCTGTTGCTTGAGGGCTCTATTCTTTAAAATCCTTTCTCCTCTCTCTGCATCACCACTGTCTCCCTCTCTGCTGGATCATTCCAATCTGTGTGAACATGAGCTGTCCTAATTCCCATCTAAAGAAAGTAAATGAATAGCTACCCAGACAACTCTTCCCAGCCTGTGAGTTTCCTCCAGGTCCTAGCTTGGTTTATCTGCTTCTCTTTACAGCAGAACTTTTGCATGGTCTCATGACATTCCATCATCCTTCGGTAGTTCCAGTCTGACTTTTATCTTCCACGGCTTGGTCATGCTGGAATTCTTGTCATCTTTTCAAACTTGTCATCTTTTCAAACCAGAGGATTCCCACCTTGAGGCCTTTGTGCTTATTTCTCCCTCTACCTAGAATCTTCTTCCCACAAATCCTCCTATGACCAGCTCTTTATCTTCTTTCAGGTCTCAGTTGTCTCCTTCTTAAAGGATCTCTGCCTGGCCAGGCTATGTAAAAGAATACCCTTGCCCCATCACCATCCTGTCCCTCTCAGTATCTTAATCTGCTTTCCCCCCAAAACTTCATAATATAGTTTCTGGCATTCTATAGTAGTACATATGTTTCTGTCTTTGTTGTCTTGTTTTCCCCACTGGACTATGAGGCCCACGGGGCTCCCTGAGGCCTTGGTCTTGTCTTTTGTGTTTGCTACTGCACCCTTGAGTTAGCAGAATATCAGGCACAGGTGGCTGCTAAACATGTATGTACTGGATGCATAAAGAAATGCAGGCCCATGTGTATGTGAGCCATGGTTACAGCATCCATCCCTTGTGCCCACACATAACAAACTGGTTCTTGATGGAGCCCTTTCTCATCTGCTTTTCCTGTGTGCACCGTGCCTTAGGAAAGGAGTCTCCAGATGTATGAAGTTATTACCTTAAAAGATCAGACTAACTCCACAAAGCTGACTGATGGCCTCGAGGCCTGAACCCTGGACAGAGAGCCATTCCTCCATTCAGTAAACTTTAATTGAGTACTTGCCAGGCACTAGGCACTAGATGGGGCCAAGAATGTGAGTGGTAAACAAAATACTACACGTACGATCATATGTTGTTCCCCATGGTGTGATCACCCCATCTGAGTGTTGATGGAGGAAAGGTTCAGAGCTAAGATGGAACAGGAAGAGTGCCTGGGCTGGCCCAGCTCAGGAAGGGCTGGTGGGGACCACACATCCCAGTTCCCAAGGGCTCGCAACATCAGCTCTGACACTGGCAGGATGCAGATGTGTCTCGGAAAATTCACAGAGACAGTCCCTCTATGGCTTGAGAGTCTCAGGACTTCCTTGCCACCTCCTTCAGGAGGCTGAAAGACCTGGCTGATTTTTTTCATTTGTAAAATGGGGATAATAACACTACCTTCTATTCAGAGTAAGTGACAGTTCAATCCATGGGAGGGTGAGGCAGGAGGATCTCAAGTCTGAAGCCAGCCAGGACTATGTAGTAAGTTTATAAAATTTTCAAACATGTGGCTGGACTTCCAGGTCCCAACATTAACTGACTTCTTTGGTCCCTCACAGGCTTGACTCATGAGCTCCTCCTCAGGGAATGCCCTTGCCAACTTGTACCCCTCTCTCCAGATTTTCCATCCACAGAAGCTATGTTAGTTACTTTTCTCTCATTGCTGGGACAGAATACCCAGCACCCCAAATTAAGGATGGAAAAGTTTATTCAGTTCACAGTTTGCACAGGTTTCAGTCCATAGTCAGCTGGCTCCATGACAGAGTGGCACACAGCACAGGGCAATAGCTCAAGGTAGCAGAAAATAGCAAAAGCAACAAGAACAAAAGAGGGTGGGGAGTGCTCCTCTTTTCCTCACTTAAATTGTAAGCAGGCTACCTGCTCTGAGAAGAGGTAGGTTCACACTTCTCCCTGCCCTCCTCTTGTAGCAGCTCCAGATGTTTACAAAGTGAGGATCCTGGCCCCCTCTCTCCTGGGCCTCTGTCTGCCATTGGGCCTCCTTCCTACCCTTCTTGACCTTTCCCTGCTGATATCCATCATAGCTTCCACCAGGCCTTGAGACAAGGGCTGACCCCCTTTTGCTTCCCCTAGTAGACAGCAGCAATCTAATGTAGAGTACGGGCCATCTTTCCTCTTGTGATGCGAGGGCCTTGTGCAGTGCCTGACAGATGAAACAATCACAGCAGCTGATATTCATCAGCATTTTTGATGCTTTGCTCGTACCAACCTCCTCCATCGTTTCAGTAATGTTATGATGTAGGAACAGTTAACACTCATTTTACAGATGAGGAAACTGGAGCTTAGCAAGGTTAAGAAACTAACAGCTTGAGGTCACATGACCAGTAAGAGGTCAGAGTTTGGACTCTTGTATTTAAAAAAGTGTCTTGGATTCAGTGGCTGTCCCAGACATTGTGGTTGCCCACAATGGGGTTGTGACCCTTCTTGTTTTATCATTTTAAGTAGGCCCAGATGATTTAGTGCCCCCACATTAGAATGACCTCAGTGCATTAGTCTGCTCCGTTGTGATGTCTGCTTCCTTCTCAGGGGAGTGGGCACAACTTCTGAGAAGTGACATCTAGAACTCTCCACCAACACATGGCTAGGATGATTTTACTTGAAAAAAATGTGCAGCTGTTGAGTTGTTCCCATCAGATACAGCTGTTTGCTAGGCATGCAGGGAAACTTGTGCTCATGAGAAGCTGGATGCTTTCTCTGGGCACTGGGGGAGAGAGGGAACACATGAACTGTGGACCCTGGAAGTGCCTCCGTTCAGGCATGTAGTTTCGGCAGGGGACAAGGGCCCAGGTGACTCCCCTCTCCCATTTCAGGTTTCTGGCCTTGGCTTGCTCCTCTGGAAATGTCTCTGCAGCCATCTGGCCCCATACCTCTTCCCTCACCCCATGTGGACACCTCTCTTTCCTTCCCCTGATCTAGAAGCAGAACGTGACCATCATGGACCACCACTCCGCAGCAGAGTCCTTCATGAAGCACATGCAGAATGAGTACCGGGCCCGCGGAGGCTGCCCAGCTGACTGGATTTGGCTGGTTCCTCCGATTTCGGGGAGCATCACTCCTGTGTTTCACCAAGAGATGCTGAACTATATCCTGTCTCCATTCTACTACTATCAGGTAAGGGAGGGGCCTTCCTGTCCTGTCTCCTTGGAGTTCAGGTGTGGAGACTGTGTAGGGGTGTGTGTGTGTGTGTGTGTGTGTGTGTGTGTGTGTATAGACACATGTGTGCTCCCCTATGTGGGCAGACAGGGAGAATTTTGGGACCTGGACATATTGTTAAAGCCTTTTAGGCTCCACTCAAGGAGGTACAACAGCCCCTGCCCCTTTCCACAGGGAGGAATGGAAGGAAATGCCCTTCAATGTGCTCTCTGTGGCCTGCTATCTGGTGGGCTTAAGTCCCCAAGTGTGTCTGTCCATACACCACTTCCTGGGAGGACCTGGCCAACTGTCACATAGCATCCTGGCATGGTCTAAAGCAGCTGGTCCTACAGTTTTCTGTCTGTGTGATCATGGATGGGTCCTGTCACCTACTTGAGCCCTTGCCTCTAAAAAAGATGGACATTAACTTTGTGGTGGGAGATGCACACACCTGTCCCATGAGCCAATGTGCGTAACAGTTCAAGTTTCATCAAAGAGGACCTTGTGAGCTCTGGGAAGAGCTCCCTCCCCATGCCCCAGGGGTCTGGGCAGGCAGCTAGATGCAGCTCTGTGCTCTCTTGTGGCAGACACCACACATCTTCCTTCTGTCCTGCAGGTGGAAGCCTGGAAGACCCACGTGTGGCAGGATGACACTCACAAACCCAAAAGACGAGAGATCCCGTTCAGAGTCTTGGCCAGGTAAGTTGAGTGGCGGCGCTGGCGTCCGCCGTGACCTTGCTTCTGTTCAGCCTCTGCCTGCCGGCCTTGCAGGCAGGGAGCTCAGAGACAGAATGACCTTTGTGGGCTTTGGCTCCCCGACCTCCTGGCACCAATTTCTCAGCCGCCCGCAGCTGTCGTCCCTTTGACGAAGAGGCTGAGTAGAAGCTGAGGAAAGGACAAAGGCCAACAGACAGGGTGGACAGCTATTGGGAAACTGACCCCTCATACAGGATGTGTCCCTCTATCCTCACAGAGCCACACTCTTTGCCTCCTTGCTAATGCACAAGGTGATGGCATCTCGTGTCAGAGCCACAATCCTTTTTGCCACGGAGACGGGCAAATCAGAAGCACTGGCCCAGGACCTGGGGGCCTTGTTCAGCTGTGCCTTCAACCCCAAGGTACCCCATCAGTTGGGTGGGTGTCTGGGGTGGGTATAGAGTGCCCGGGCAGGAGCCAAGGGCTGATGGCCACCTCGGTATCATCCCAGGTTCTCTGCATGGATGAGTACAAGCTGAGCAGGCTGGAGGGTGAGCAGCTCCTGCTGGTGGTGACCAGCACATTTGGGAATGGTGACTGTCCTGGCAACGGAGAGGTGAGTGCTGGGGCTCCGCTGCAGGGAGATGGGGCTGGGAGGACCCAAGAAATGGTCGCAGGGTGAATCCAAGGGCATTTGGGACAATGCACAAGTCACTATGGCTCTGTCATGTCACCTTGTCTAGGGCATAATAACACTTTTGAATTGATTTTCCTTTTTTAAATTAGAAAAAAAAATATTTCAAAGTCACTTATACCACTGTCACACAGGGAAAGCCAGTAAAAAGTAAAATTTAGGGCCAGTGAGATAGCTCAGCAGACTAAGTGCCTGCTTAGCCAAGCCCAGGGACCAGGATTCAATCCCTGCCACCACATCCCATGCTGGCCCCACCCCCGAGTGCACAGTGTGGGCCACCGAAACCCTGTGTGGTGGCGCATGCCTGTAATCCCATTACTGAGGAGGCTGAAATAGGAGGATTACTTCAGGTCTGAGCTGTGTAGAGACCCTATACCAAAAGCATAAAAAAAAAAAAAAAGTAAAATTTAATGAATTCCACATGAAGCTTTTGGATATTAGTTTTTGAATTTATCTGCCTAGCCCAGGCCTGCTCTGTGTGGTTCTTTAAGAAGATTAACAGGCAAATAGGAGGGAAGGGTTAAGGTTCAATTAGCACCACCTCAAGACTGCCTCTCTCGTGCTCAGAAAAATGATCAATGTAATCAAAAAGGAAATCACTAAAAAAAGAATTACTAAAAAAGAATAGCTTCCCACAATATGATTTGATGCTGTTTCTGCTGGGTTGTGTCCTATCTAAAGCTATCTATCTTGGGTTCTTGGAAAGTCAGGGTTATTCTAGAGAATATGAGAGCAATTCTTGTTGCTCTTAACAGGGTCCAAACAGGAGACTTGCTGGGAATGCTCTGTTATAAGATAAGCGTGGTTCTACTAGGGCTGATGGGTGGGAGGCTGGGCTGGTAAGGGGTCCCCCAGGAGCAGAACCTGCATGGATTCCTAAGGTTCAGCTGGCTTGAGGACAAGCTGAGCTCATCAGCTGAGCCCCGGCCGAGTGGCACCACAGGTCAACCAGACTACACGGCAGATCTAGAGCCTTCTATACTAGATGTGCATAATTTTAAATGCCCCATAAGGAAGAAAGTAGAAACAGGGTGTTTATAAATCCTGGCCTGGTTCTCTTCTCTTTCTAGACACTGAAGAAATCCCTCTTCACACTGAAAAAGCTCACCAGAACCTTCAGGTAGCCCCCTTCCCCTGCATGCATTCTCACTGAGTCTGGGCTTGGGGATGGGGTTGGTGTGCAGAGGCCTGTCCTTTGAACCGCAGAAGCCCAAGGCCCTCTCATTAGTCATGGAGGTTGGTGGCGAGGGCTGAGAGCCCAGGAGGACCAGTGGGGGTGTGACCCAGCAGGCAGGGGATGGCTGCAGCTGGCTCTGCAGGCTATTGGTGCTGCTTGCTTGTGGCACGAGTCTCCGTGTGCGTGTCCTCCTCCACAGGTATGCCGTGTTTGGCCTTGGCTCCAGTATGTACCCTCACTTCTGTGCCTTTGCTCATGACATCGACCTGAAGTTGTCCCAGCTGGGGGCCTCTCAGCTCACCCCAGTGGGCGAAGGGGATGAGCTCAGTGGGCAGGAGGACGCCTTTCGCACCTGGGCCGTGCAAACCTTCCAGGTCAGTTTCCAGCCAGAAAGGCCTGCAGCATAGATGTTAGGGTGTGTGCACACCCAGGAGGTCTGTGCCAGCTGGCCCAGAGGGCGTGACTGCTACCCCTGTCTGTGGGTACCATCCTAGGTGTGGGCCAGGGCTGTTTATAGGCTTGGGGTTCAGATCCAAACTTCCCAAACTTCCCATTTCAGCAGGAGAAGGTCGCAGTGAAGCCTCCCTGTGCTCGGGCAGTTTCTGGCTCAAGATCTTTTCCCATGGGTATCTAGGTCACCTCTTATAACCTCACTGACCTCCCAGCCATGGAGGGTTGGGACCACACAGCTGAGCTCCTTGAGTCAGTTTGTTGCCTGGGTCTTGACCTTGCTAACTCAGGAACTTAGGACAGAAACAAAGAGTTCTGCTCAGTGACAGGAGCATCAGCCTGAGTCTAGTGGACATGGTTCCAAAGCGAAGGCCTCCTATGTCTAATTCTCTGTCAGGAAGGGACAGTAGTCACACCTCCCTTGCCAGGCAGGCAACAGCCTTTGTGCCAGGCACGCACCATGCAGTGGCCCCATTGATGAGGGCTTGATGTTCTGTGAGGCACCCAGCCCCACATTTGTGCAGGGTGAGGGCCTAGAAGCTGGTATGCTTAGTGGTGATGATGACAGGGCCCTGAGCACCACCTCTGCACCCTCCAGGCAGCCTGTGAAGCCTTCGATGTTCGAGGCAGACACCACATCCCCATCCCCAAGCGCTACACCTCCAGTGTGACCTGGGAGCCACACCACTACAGGCTGGTGCAGGACTCGCAGCCTCTGGACCTCAGCAAAGGTACCTACATCTCTGTGTGCCCTTCCTACCTGTCTGGGTTTTGTCGGTGAGCTGTGGTCCAGGGGAACATCAGGCCCCTGGGAACAGAGGGGACGCTGACTGGAGCTGTAGGCACCTGTGTCCCTTAGTGTATCCCAGAGTCTGTTGGAAGCAAGATGCTGGCTCTGAGGGAGACCAGTTTAGGAGGCAGCCAGCTGGATGTGAAGGGAGGAGGGAGCTAGTGCCAGCAGAGGGACCACAAGCCAGGCAGAGTGCTGGGCTCTTCAGCCATGTGGGCTAACTAAGCCCTGCTACTCCACCTGTGAGACGGGGAAATTAAAGTTCAAGGGGGAAAAGTGGCTGTGGCGCATGGCCACATGGGAGCTGAGCTCAGCCTTCCCGTATCATGAAGAGGCTCCCAGAGGCAGGTGCATCCTGTGGCCAGTGACTGGGCTGTGCACCCATTCCCCATGCTGTTCCTGTGCCCTGAGGACAGAAGCCCTGCATGTTTCTGCATGTGTAGGACAGGCCCAGCTTCAGTCTACTCTCCTGGGGATCTCTAGCCATTGTGGGCCTTTCTATATTTTAGCATCTATTTTCTGACACCTAGCAGTAGCATAACCATCTTCCATCAGACTCTGTCTGTCTGTCTGTCTGTCTGTCTGTCTGTCTGTCTCCTTTTGATCCCCCTGAGTACTGAAATTACAGGCAGCCACTACTACATGCAGCTCTGGACCCAGGCTGTTTATTTATGATTCAGAAATGGGGAAAAAGGAAAGCAAAGAAAACCCCATTGAACAACCACTGCCACGGGTCACCCAAGGGTAGCATGCAGGAATAATGGATTCAGGTGTGTGAGGCTCCCCCAGCAGCTCTCAGGGGACTCTCGCCATCTCCTTGCCTCTGTCTCCACAGCCCTCAGTAGGATGCATGCCAAGGATGTGTTCACTATGCGGCTCAAGTCTCAGAAGAATCTGCAGAGTCCAGAATCTGGGTAAGTGGGAGTGCAGGGCTTCTTAGAGAACCATCAAGGACTTATTTTTTTTTTTTTGAAGAGGAGTTATTTTAAACAAATCCAAGATTTTATTTTAATGAACAAAAGACCCTGGCAAGTCAGTCTTGAAAGGAGAGAAGTTTCCCCTGGTTAGCAGTGATGCACCTGTAGCACTGGCTCATATGCTAGGCCGTGGCCACCTGGGCCTCTGTGTTGGGTCCCACTGGAGCACTCAGTGGGCACATGGTTTGCCTTGCTCCCTGAGAATTCTCACTGAAAGGAGAAGCCGAGCAGACTTGGGAGCAGTTGACTCTGAAGAGCTTTCATGAAAAGTTTTGGCAGAGAAGGGCACTTTCCGGCCAGCTGGGCAAGTGTTGTGGGTCATCTAGAGGTTAATCTGTGTCTTGCTCTATTTGATAGGAAAGCTAGCCTTTGTTCTAATAAGAATAGCATCTGCACTAGAGAAGAGGAAAGGTTTTTTTTCAGTGTCCATGTGTCTCTGAGTGTGAGGCTTTCTTCTGGAAGGATCTAGGGCCAGGTCCTTGTTAGCTCAGAGGGCTATGGGGCAGGGATATGGCCCACCTTCTCCTGAGATTTGAGAGGAGGGCTTGTCACAGTTCAGGCTGGGGACCCAGGTTCAAGGAGCCAGGCAGGAAGATGACAGAAGCACACACTTCCTGGAGAAGCTGGCCTGTCCACTGGGGAGCTTGGAGGAAGTCCTGGTCATTACCAGGGCCTTCTTTCTTCCACAGCCGCACCACCCTCCTAGTGGAACTCTCCTGCGAGAGCAGCCGGAGCCTGGCCTACCTGCCGGGGGAGCACCTTGGGATTTTCCCATGCAACCAGCCAGCCCTGGTCCAAGGCATCTTGGAGCGAGTGGTGGACGGTCCTGGACCCCACCACACTGTGTGCCTCGAGGCCCTGGATGACAGCGGTGAGCCCTCAGCACAGCAGTACAGCAGTGGAGCTGCCGCCCCTGGCCACTTCTCCTCCTGCCGAGGGCTGGGCCTGCACCACCCTGATTCAGCTGCCCCATCCTAGCTCACTGGAGCAGCTCCCTGGCCATAGTTTCCTCAGTGACAGGGACACATCCAAAGACTGTATGTCCTAAACACAGAAGCCAAAATGGGAAGGTGGGAGTCAGAGAAGCAAAGCCTGGCAATGTGCACCTCCCTCCTCCAATCAGGAGAAACTTAGCTTGAAATGTGGGAAGATTAGAGATGTCCTTGTGACTGTGGGGACACAGGTATGACTCATTAAGCTTCTGGCCCAGATGAAATCACATCATAATAGTGCCCTTACCTGACATTAGATGCCCATGCCCCAGGCACTGTACCAACTAGTTACACTCATGAGGTGTTCAGGCAAGCCCAGCGAGGTAGGCTTTAGCATCATGGCCATTTCTCAGAGAAGGAAGCCAAGGCTTTAGGGTTCAATCACAGAGCTAGGACATGGGGAGCCAGAACTTGAGGCCAGGCCTACTGGCCCTGAGGTCCACACAGTGCCTGTCATGAGACTGCTTGAGGCTGCCACCTAACTTTGGTCTGATCTTCTGCACCCCAGAACCTCTCCGCACAGTCCCACAAGGAACTGCCATCATGGACTTGTTTCAGAGTGAACACCTGCCCTCGGGTATATGGAAATCTTTGCTGGGCTTAGTCATTAGGATTCTGTAGCTCATCTGGGAGTGTCTCACTTGCCAGAGAGGGACGAGGCTTGGCTGTCAGGATTGTGCCTGTGTGGGTGCACACTGGAGGGCCCTTCACCAGCCTTCCCTGGCAGCCCTTCCTTCCTCTTGCTTACTCTGGAGCCAGGACTTCAGTGTCTTCTCTCCCTTGTCATGGGAAGATAGGAACTATCTGCCCTAGAGGCCCCATGGGCCTCCAAGAAGCCCAAATGGTGCTTCTTTGTTGTTCCACCCTGACCCCTTCCTTTCTTGCACAGGCAGCTACTGGGTTAAGGACAGGAGACTGCCCCCCTGCTCACTTAGCCAGGCCCTCACCTACTTCCTGGACATCACCACCCCCCCAACCCAGCTGCAACTCCAGAAGCTGGCCCGGCTGGCCACAGAGGAAGCTGAGCGACGGAGGCTGGAGACGTTAAGCCAGGTGAGAGGCGAGGCTGGTGGGTGAGGCAGGGGCGGCTCCCAGAGTGCAGGGAACCCAGAGCCCAGGGGTCAATTTTAACCTCAGACAGGATTCACCCCAATTCCCAAGGGAGAACTTTGGGAGCCAGGAACCACCTGTTGCCCCTTCTATAGGGCAGAGTTGTGTTGCATGAACTGAATTTTTCTGAGTGTCAGGATGCACCCTGAGTATACTTCCTTGCAGGTTAGCTAGAGAGGGGTAGGGCTCCATTTCTTATCTGTTTTTGTCTTCCCAAAAGCTAGAGTGAGCTTGGAAAATCAGAAGCATTGAAAGATGGGTGGTGTGGACGAACGCATAAGTGGGCACAGTGACAATGGGTAGCTGGGTTAATTGCCTAAGGAGAGAATGCGTCAAGCCACCTGCAGCTTTCCGGCCCATGTCTTTGCACAAAGCATTGACCATTGTTAGAATCATTATCATTACCACAATGACCTCCATCTCCAAGCATTTCATGACTATTATCTCATGGCACTGTACTAATCCAACATATGCTTCCTCTTTTAGTTCCCATAAGATCCCCAAGTGGGAGGCCATGCTATCCTCCCTTCCCTATTTAAGTGATCAGATAGGATTCCATGGCCATAAGGGCCATCCAGCCAACAATGGAGCCCAGACCTGACTGGTTCCAAAGCCTTGCCCCACATTAGATTATAGTAGAGTTGAGCTCCGTCTTAGGTACACAGAACAGGCATACAGGCAAGAGGTCAGGGCTGGCCCAAAGTCTCTCCTCCTTCCCCAGCTTGGTAGCCTCAGTACCCTGGACAGCTCCGGACAGACCCTGTTCATTGAATGCGTGCACCCCGGGGTTGTATCTGTCTCCCCCACCACGCACTGAAGTAGGCAGGCACTGAGTCCTCATATGGCCCTCGGCTCTCAGCCCTCAGAGTACAACAAATGGAAGTTCTCCAAGAGCCCCACGTTCCTGGAGGTGCTGGAGGAGTTCCCGTCGCTGCGCGTGCCTGCTGCCTTTCTACTCTCCCAACTCCCCATTCTGAAGCCACGCTACTACTCCATCAGCTCCTCCCTGGATCACGCTCCTGGGGAGGTGCACCTCACCGTGGCTGTGGTCACCTATCGCACCCAAGGTGAGGCATGGCAGAGGCTCCAGAGCCATCGTGTTTGAGGCCCATGTCCCTGAATCTTGCTTCTCATCATTAAGCTGCAGTGATGGTATCCTCCTCCCAGAGCACTGAGTAACACTAGGAGGTGGGCTGGGAGGTGATCCCAAAGCTGGTGCTCAGGTAGCCACATAGGCAAGGCTCTCTGTGCATTCTGCAGGGGAGGACATGGAGGTACAGAGGGGTCAAGCCCCTTGTTCAGAGTCACACCTGCAGTACAAACTCAGGGTTTAGTAGGTGATTGCAGATTTTAACCTTCCTGGCCTCCTACCATTGGGACACTTTAATGAGGTCAATTTGGGAAGCACCCAACACAGAGGGGAGCCTGATGTTTTAGTCCTCTGATGTCCAGCCTGAACGTGGGACACTCTGCAGTGAGAGCCCCTCACTAGCTTCGCTCGGGGCTTATGACACACTTCTATCCTGGAAACATAGCTGAAAGCCTCTGCCGTCCCAGGGCATCTAATGGGCCAATAAAGAGAGGTGTAGAAATAGCTAGGTGAGTACCACTAAGTAGGTGGCAGGGACCACCAGGGAGCATATGAAATGAGGTGGGTGGTCACGGACCTGTGCCATCCCTGCAGATGGCCGGGGTCCCCTGCACCATGGTGTCTGCAGCACTTGGCTCAGCAGCTTACAGCCCCAGGACCTGGTGCCCTGCTTTGTGCGGAGGTAAGTGCCCCCTGTGGCTCCTGGGGATTCTGGGGTGAGAAGTAGGGTTCTGAGGTTTGGTGTTCCTGTGGGAGTCCTGGCCCATCATGAAGGTGTCAAGTCACCTAGACATCACCTGGCTATGTGTGGCCCAGTCTTTAGCAGGGTTAGCAACAGCAGCAGTGATGGGGCCCCGAGTGCTGTGGCCTTTTTCAAGGACTCTAGTGTGGGGAGGTGGTGTGAGTGATCCAGCCCACAGGACCTGAGGCTCATCCTTGAGCCCCCTATTCTCCTCCATCCCTCCATGTTCACTCCATCCTGAACCCAGCTCCCCAACCTGCATCCTGCGCATGCATCTGGCCTTGGGCACTGAGCACTGAGGCCTCTTTCCTGTCCCCCTCAGTGTCAACAGCTTCCAGCTCCCCAAGGACCCCTCCCATCCTTGCATCCTCATTGGGCCCGGCACAGGCATCGCACCCTTCCGCAGTTTCTGGCAGCAGCGGTTCCACAACCTCAAACACAAAGGTACAAAGGAGAGGAGATAGTGATTACCCTGGCTTGGTCCTGATGCATTGTACATAGGGATAGAAATAACATGTTGCACTCCATAAATACGTGCAGGGTGATGCCTGAAAAGGAAACAGTAAAATAAAAACAACCACCAATGAAAAGCTATGTGTTGGCATAGAAATGGTACTGAACAAAGGATCTTCATCATTGTCTTCAATGCCTTCAAATATACACCCTCCACACTGCAAAAAAAGATAAAGTAGGCCGAAGAGAAAAAATAAGGCCATATAGCCAGGTGTGGTGGTGTACTCTTATAATTCTAGCTCTCAGGAGGCTCAGGCAGGTGGATCACTGCGAGTTCAAGGCCAGCCTGGGCTATGCGGCAAGACCATATCTCAGTATATATATATGGATGGGAAGAGGGCTTCACCTGGGCTGGGCGTTTCTTTCCTGGGAATAAAAGGAAAAGTCCCCACTTTTGATCGATAATAAGCTGGATGGAATCCTGTGTCTTCATTTTTAGCAGTGTGACTATACAGAAGGGATCTGAATGCTGCTCTGGGCCTCAGTGTTTTAGTTTCCCCACCTGCAAAATGGGGACAACAGTAGACACATTGCATACTTGCACAGATGACACGATAATTAATATTGGTCCCTCTTGAGCCATGCTCGCCCTCTGCTGGCCCTCCTAGTAACTGTAGCCTGGTGGTTCTTTTTTTTCCCTCTTTTTTGGGGGGAGGGGCATAGTCCCTTTTTATTTTTGTATCCATTTCATTTATTCATTTATATACATATTTTATACACACATAATATGCAGAATATGCATGTACATATCATTCTTAGGGACTATCCCTTAGACATGCTGTTATTGTTTTTTAAAATTTTTTTATTAATTTTAATGAGAAAGAAATAACAATGAGACAGCTTCAAAACAGGCTAGTAGGACAGTTTCAATAATTAATACATTAAAAAATAATTAATACATTGCATATTGTTGTCTTTATAGTAGTTGTTCAGAGTACAAGATGAAGACATGATATCTTCTCTAAACACTATTAGCACAAATCTTTCTTCTTATTGAACTAAGAAAGTAGCTGTACATATAGTCCAGTAGTCCTAAAAGAAAAAGGTAATAAAAGAGAATAAGAGACAAGGATTGTAGGATTGTTCTGCTACAATTTTGTATATGATTAGATTTCTAAATTTCTGTGTAAAAATGTGTAATTGCTTTTCTTCGCATTCTATAGGGATATATTGGAATATCAATAATTGATGGAAAATACCGGTTCCATGCCATGTCTAAGGTGTTTGGTATTGTGATGCTAAGCTCAAGTGCCTATGTTATTTGGTAATAATATCATTAAGCTTCTCTTCTGGAGGGTTGATAACTTAAGTTTGCAAGCCTGTGGTTCTTGCAGGGCTCAAGAGTGGCCGAATGACGCTGGTGTTTGGGTGTCGTCATCCCGAGGAGGATCACATCTATAAAGAGGAGATGCTGGAGATGGTCCAAAACGGGGTGCTGCATGAGGTACACGCCGCTTACTCACGGCTGCCTGGAAAGCCCAAGGTAATGCAGCTGCGTTGTGCATGGAGTTTCAGCATGTGCTATCGAGGGTGCTCATCCCCTCCAGGGTGGTGGTGTGAAGAGTGCTGGGTGTTCTATCGCAGAAGACATAGGCCACAGAGGGTTAGAACTAAGTCATACTGTGGGCTGGTCCTCTGCACCCCAATTGGCACATGACTGCCACAGGAGAGAGGGTCCAGGTCGGCCTTTTGCTCAAGCTCAGCAAGGCCTCAGATGGGCCCTGGTGCCCCCAGGAATCTGGGACCAGGGACAGAATTTGGGTTGCGTCCTCATGAACTTGTCCCTGTAGGCACCTCTCCATCCCAGTGCTAAGGCCACTGAACATCTTGTTCAGAACAAGAGCAGAGTTCCCTATTGTCTTTGGGACATTCTGTGTAACTGGGAACCTGTTCCCCTGCACCCAGTTACTACTGGTTGCTCACTGGAAGGTCCCTTTCCTGAGGTGTACCTGGGCAGGCCCTGGTGCTCTAGGGGAGGGATCTGGCTTGGCGATGCCTCTGGGTCCCCCCTGGCCTGGGCAGCGGTCAGCAGTCAGCAGTCGGGCTCATCTGGAGGACCCGACTGGGAGCTGCTCACTCTGTGGCTCTTGGTGACCCTTCCTCACCTTCCCACCACTGCCGGGCCTGGCTGCGAGCCTCACTCCCAGCAGCCAAGGTCTGGAGCCACCACCTCCTCTGATTGCAGGTCTATGTTCAAGACATCCTGCGACAGCAGCTGGCTGGGGAGGTGCTCCGTGTGCTCCACGAGGAGCCAGGCCACATCTATGTCTGTGGGAGTGTGCTCATGGCCCAGGATGTGGCCGACACCCTGAAGCAGCTGGTAGCTGCCAAGCTGAACTTAAATGAGGAGCAGGTTGAGAACTACTTCTTCCAGCTCAAGGTATGGCAGCCGGTGAGGTAGGGGTGTGTGCCAGGGCTCAGACCACAGAACTAGGGCTAGAGAAGCAATGCCAGAAGAGTTCTGGGGCACTCCTGGACCCCTCAAGAACCCATGGTGGCTGAATGGGGTGAGAAGTCAGGTCACTGTGTTCCCAGCATGTAGTGGGAATAAGAAAGCCTCCTTGCTCTTCCACTCCCCCTCAGAAAGTGTTTGTGGCCAGAACAGAGCTATGAGCACCAGGGACGGGAATGTGTGCTCTCCTGGCCCCAGGTGGAGTGGATTCTTGTCCATGCCCAGGCCTCTGTCCATTCGCTTTCAGCCATCCCTCACCCCCCCCCTCCATGCAAGGATGCCCACTTAGGGATGGCATTGATTGGTCATAGCATCTGTAGAGGGCCTGCACTGGGCCAGGTGCTGGCCAAGGATGTCTCTGTGGCACATGTCCTTTTGCCTGCTGAGGCCTCCAGGAGGTAGGCACTGTGGTCAGCCCCAGGATTTCAGGAGGGAGGAGCCCTGAAGGCCCACAGTAGTGAATGTAAGAGCCACATGCTCTATCCCACTCTGGTTCCAAGGTCTGTGCTTGTCACTTCTGTGCTCCCCTACGATGCAGTCATATGTTCAGCATCTTTACTGATGCCATGTGGAGGGCACAGGGCAGTAATCGGAGCAGGCCAAACTTCCTGTCTGGTTGGCGCTTATGTTCTAGTGAGATTGACAAATAAAACAAAACATGTAAAATGTGTAGTGCTTCAAGGAATTAAGTAGGAAAGCTGTTGAGGGAGAGTTAAGGGCTTTTCCTTTAAATAGGGCAGCTGGGGAAGATGTCAGTGGAAGGTGACAATTGTGAAAATATCTGCAAGAAATGAGGAGGAAGCCCTTTGCCTATTTTTCTGGCTGTTCTGTAGGGAGTGCATTTACAAAGGCTCCGGGGGAGATGTTAGTCCAGCATGCTTGAAAAATGCCAAGGAGATCATGGGTGTTTCCCCATTGTGTTCGGGGTGTTCATAGATATTTGGTCTCAAAAATATTCTAGGGTCAATTAGCTTGGAACATGCTGTTAGACAAAAGCAAACACACTGTTTTACTACAAGACTTCTTAGGGGTTTTAATGCAATTCATCCAGGGAGGAAACCTGTGCTGCAAGAGGATTTTAAATTCTAAGCCAGCCTGAGCAACAAGAAAGACGCTGTCTCAATTGAAAAATGAAAAGGGCCAAGGATGTAACTCTGTGCAAAGCTCTGGGTTCAACCCCCAGCACTACAGTAAAAAAAAAAAAAAAAAAAAAAAAAAAAAAAAAAAAAAAAAAAAAAAAAAAAAAAAAAAAAAAAAAAAAAAAAAGAAAAAAAGCTGCACTTTTCTGCAAGGCCTTGTGGGATGCATGCCAAGAGGAAGTGGAATGCCATCTACCCACAGAGCATGCGCTCACAGGGGCTGCTCTAAGCCACCAAATCTGGGTGGTTTTCAGCATAGCCATTGGGTCTGTAAGGGCTCATGAGGTCCATGTAATTAATGGAGAAGCACAAGCAGCCCCAGGGCCTTGTCCTAGCCTGAACCGGGTGGCTAATGGGTAGCTAGACCTGTGGAGCTGACCCTTGATCTCTGTTTCTCCTCAAAGAACCAGAAGCGCTATCATGAAGATATCTTTGGTGCTATCTTTCCCTACGAGGTGAAGAAGGACCGGGCAGAGCGGCCACCTGCTGGCATCCACCTCTGATGCTCCACTGACACTTTGAGGCTGCTGGCACTGAGCATGATGGGGGTGGAGTCAGCTCTGGAGCCCAGGTCACTGGGCCTCAGGAGAGAGAGAAAAGTGACCACAGCCAGCCTCACATCTTAGCTCAACTACTCCCCTCCAGCCCATCATTCAACCTAATACCAAGTAGCATCCTGGACTGGTCGGAGCCACGCTACGCCTGAAGCCCACTTTTCCCAGCCCTTTGGGGATGAACCTGCAATGCCAGGCCTGCCAAGTGGGTTAAAAGGAAGAAGAAACCTTCTTTTGATGGTAGCACTTAGAGTGACCACCAGGGGGCGCTAGAAATACACTGTGTTTAGCCGTCCTGTGTACAGTATTTATGCCTTTGTATTTAAAACACATCCATCTGCTCCCAAGGGCCACTTAGGCCTTCCTTGTATAATTTCTTGAAAAAAAAATATTTATATGAAATTCATTTTATTTTAACCACCTGGAATGTGTGTGCATGGCTGCTTTGTACGGGGAACACCCCCAATTTGTATGGAATGCTCAGGGGTGTGCCACCACTAGGACAAAGATCCCCCACAAAGGATCATAGTAGACAGGCCATGGACTCTCCTTTGGAATGACTCTGGGGACAGCAAATGAAGTTCTGTTCTTTTCTACTGACAGCGAGGAAGGTGTAGGGGCAGGAGCTGCGCCTCACACCAGGTGCATCTTACACAAGATGTGGTGAGGGTCAGGCTGCTCCTGGCACCAGCTCTTCAGGGAAGGCCTTGTCCTCACCTCGTCATACAAGGGTTTTGCTCTGTTGCCATGTTTCCTTGGCCGGTGGCGATCTGGACCTGGGAAAAGCAGGGGTGGTCTCCTGTAGGAGAGGTGTGTGGCGAGGCACTCAGCATTCCTGTCTGCCTGGTACCGAGGCTCTTGGGGTGTGCAGCCAGCCTGGAAGGGCTGCATGTGAGACAGAACCACCTCTCCTTCTGCTCAGAACTAAGGAAGAGTCTCGCAAGGGGGCAGCTGGTGTGCGAGGGACCAGCCTCAGTTTTGGTTCACAGCCCCCACCCTCTACTGTGCCTTCCTTGCTTCCTACTCCTTCCCTTCCTTCCACTTTTGCCAGCAGCAACCAGACAGGGGACAGGAGAGAGTGCCTGCCAACCTCTGGCCACCCCCAAAAGTGCTCTGAGCCCCGGTCACCAGTAGCAAGGGCTTTGAACATTATAACCAAGACTCCAGCCACCTAGAATAGGGGGGTAGGGAGGGAGAGAGAGACAGAGAGAGGCGAAGATAGAGAGACAGAGACAGAGAGACAGAGACAGAGAGAGAGACAGAGATAGAGGGAGAGACAGAGATAGAGAGACAGAGATAGAGAGACAGAGATAGAGACAGAGACAGAGGTAGGTCCTGGGATCAGTGGGTCTGAGGCAGGACCCAATATTCTGCTGTTCTACTCAGTGCCCAGGGATGCTGCTGCCCAGTGGGGCTCATGCTCTGAGCCCCACACTGGCTCCCAAGGGACCAAGTTCCTGATAGAATTAGCAGGTGGACACAGGGTTGGGGTCCCTTGTGTGGGCCCTTAGCTCCTGTACCTCTGTCCCTCAGGCCAGGGACCCCCACCTGCCTCTCTGTCTACTTTGCACAGGTCATCTGGCTTCCTGGCTCTGTCATGGCCATATAGATTGTCCCAACCTTCTTTCCCCTCAGTGACATGGAGATATTTCCTGGGTTGACCTAGCTACTAGTAGTGACCCCTGCTTGGGAGCTCTGAGCCCCAGCTTCCTTCTCCATGGGCTTTGTGAAGGTTCTGCAGGAAGTAGCTGTGGACATCAGGACCCCTGACCCAAAGGGAGTTGCTCCCTCTTCTGCCCCTCAGCAGGGACCCTTAATTCCAAAGACTCCTAACTGTCTCTAGACACAGTAATAAGGCAGCCATCCCACGGGTGTGTGCCAAAAGCAGTTCATTTCTTAAATACTTCAAGGGTGGTAGGAAAGGAAAGGGGCCCCTGCTGAGAAAGTTCTGCTGAATGGGTGGAAGCCAGTGCGGTGTCACCAGGGCAGTCTCCCCAGAGGGGCAGAGTTGCAGCCGGGTGCACATCTAAGGCCTTGGAACCTCAGAGGGACTGCGGGGAGAACGGGACAGTGGCTGAGAGCCGTGTGCAGTGTGGGACTGGGCAGGGGCTTCGGAAGGCTCCAGACCCCTTTCTCTGCTGGCAAGCGTGGAGCTGCTGGTTCCCCTGCGTGGCACGCCTGGGCTAGGAAGTTGGTTCTCAGCAGGGAGGCGGAGAAGGGGGAGACACAGGTAGCAGAGCACACCCGGCCCTTGGCCAGCCTGTGTAGCCCACCTAGATCTGCACATGGGTCAGCTGGATGTCACCAGTCACTTCCAGGTGATTGATGGCCCTCAGGTCTGTCAGGCGGTGGGCGTATTCCAGCAGGTGTTGGCCGTCCAGAGTCACCCTGTAGCAGTGGCCTTCGCAGATGATCGCCACCTGGGCAGAGAGGCCTTGCCATTTGCTCTCTTTGTGCAAAGTCCTTAGCCTCCCACAGGTTCAGGCCCGTCTTGCTTCCTGCCTCCGTCCTCTCCAACCAGCCCTTCTCCCTCCCTCACTGAAGGACCTGCTCCTCCCTGAACACCCTGTGCTCTCTGCCCTGGGAGCGCAGAGTGTGTTGTTCCCAGCCTACAGTGCTGCTCCCAGCCTGCATCTCTGCCCTTGTGTCACTGCCAGGCACCTCAGCACCCAGTGCCCTCTGATAACCCTTCCCTGACCGCAGCCCGGGGACCAGTTGCCTCCTGAGGCCACGAGGGCACCAGGGCTGGCAGCTGCCATCTGTATGCTCCATGTCCCTGCCTGGACTCTGCAGCAGCAGCAGCAGCAGCCCCCTGACTGGTCCTCTCCAGCCCAGGACCTTCTCCAGGAGGCAGTCAGGGTTCAAATGCAATGGTCACACGTGCATCACACTCGTGTACAGGGCACCGTCCTAGTGTGCACAAAGGCTCCCTTGGCCCATTCCCACAACTCTCTGAGATCCCAGGGTTCTTAGCTCCATTTGTAGAAGAGACAGAGACACAGAGCAGTTAAGTCACAACCCCAAGGTCACCAGCTACCTATAAACCAAATGCACTGCTTCCTGACCTCACTGCCCGGTGGCTTCTCACTGTAGTAAAATCCAGGCTCCTTTCCTAGCCTGCGAAGTCCTGCACCACTCATTTCCAACTCTGGTTGCAAAGTGCAGTCTCTTAGCGCTTATTTAGGCCTGAGTGGGTGCCCAGGCTGGCGGGCTCCATGTTGGGGGCACCTAGGCATCGCTACTGACAGTCCTCTTTCTTTCCCTCCCTTCTTTCTGTCTTTTCCTCCCTTTCCCATTCTTTCCTTTTCTACTCTCTGCTCTCTTCCCCCTCACCTCCCTCTCCCTTCCTTTCACCTCCTTCCCTCCCTTTCCCTCTCCTTTCCTTCCCCTTTCTTCTCTTTCTTTGTATGGCCCTAGAGATTGAGCTCTTAGTGACATCCCCAAACCCCCTCCATTTCTTTTATTTATTTTTTCTGTATTTACGACAGGGTATTCAGGGTGTACAAGGTCTCACTATGTAGACTCATAGTGATTCTCCTGTTTTCAGCCTCCCAAGTGCTGGGATTACAGGTGCACCACTGGGCCCAGTCTCAGTCACCGTCTCAGCCTGCCCCAGGGGCGGGACACCGAGGATCAAACCCTGTCTGCTGCGCTCTGCTGAAGCAGATGCTTTAGTCTGCTCTATTCCTTCTTTCCTTTCTTTTTTTCTTCCTTCCTTCCTTCCTTCCTTCCTTCCTTCCTTCCTTCCTTCCTTCCTTCCTTCCTTCCTTCCTTTTTCTTTCTTGTGTAGTTTACTTTGGAACAGTGTTTCATTCAGTTGCTAAACTGCCCTGCTTGGGCTCCGATGTGTCTTCTTCCTGCTTTAGCCTCCCAGAGTTCCGTTACAAACAAGTGCTCTAGCACCAAGCTGCGTGTGTCTTCAGTGAGCCCTACCTGATGTGTGGTCAGGGTGGAGGAGGCCTGCTCCTGGTGACCAGTCTACAGCCACGCCCACACCTCGCCCCCTCCACTCTGCACCTTGCAGTGCAGCTCTGCACAGGCCCCTCCCTCCTATGCACATCGGCCCTCAAGTCAGAGTCCCTACACCCCAGACCCTGTTTCTCCCACTCCACAGGGTCCTAATCTGTGTTGCTGGGCTTATGCCTTGGTCTCCTTGATCCTGTCCACCCAGATCCAGCCCCATGGGGGCTGCTCTCTCTGCTTCCTTCCTGTATCTCTACACCTGGGGCCTGTTATGGTTCATGTCTGGATGTCTCCCCAAAGCCCAAGATGATCGTGGGGACACAGGCTTTTAGGAGGTGGTTAGTTTGTGACTGATTCATTATCTAGGCTGGAACAGGGCGTAAGTGTTTCTCTTGCCTTGAGTCAGTGGCCTCATGCAATACAAGGGAGGAAAAGAGGCTCGCTCTCCACTCCCGCTCTTGTGGTACCTTGGGCCCCCAAGAATGGGTGCCGTCCTGCTGTGCCACCCTGGCTGGAAGCCCACTGATTGCAGACTGAGCTAAGTAAAACTTTTCTCCTTTCACTTTGGGTGTCCAGTAATTTGTCCCAGCAAGGAGACAGAGACAGGGCACTTCCTGTGCTGCACAGGCCCAATCAAAGAGCTGACCAATAACTGCTGAGTGAGCAGGCAAATAAATGACTGGCACCTCGTTCTTGGGTGTGGTTTGGCAGAAATGGGTGGTGTGACCCCAGGGCAAGTAACTTGTCCTGTGATTACTTTTGCTCATTTATAAAAAGCAGATACTAATGCTTGTCACAGTGGGGACAGTAATCCTAAAATAGAAAGAGTCTGTGACACATTCTCTCTCCCTTGGGGCCCAACTATCCCATCGGCCCAGCCCCATTAAAGGTAGCCCCAGACCACTTCACCCCTTCTATCCCTGCACCCAATGGCTGCCCAGGCTCTAGGCTGTTGGGAGCTGCAGGAAGCCAGGAAATTGATCAAGTGCATGTAAGTGGGACTGGGCCTCAGTGCCTAAAGCAAACAAGCTACCCCAGTGCTGAGAAAAATATCCTGGCTGGTTCAGGCCAGCTATTAGTTGCTAAGCAACCTTGTATCATGTGATACAAACTTTGCAGAAGTATAAATAAAGGATCCTGCAAGTTGGGTTAGTCTTGCCCATCAGGTAGACTAACTACCACCTAGCCCAGCTTTTTGTTTTCTTGTCTATCTTTCTCATTCCTACTGCCGTGTCTCTCCGGGTAGAACTGCTCACAGAAAGACCAATGGATCCCTACACACCCCTTCTATCCCTGCACCCAGCGGCTGCCCAGGCTCTGGGCTGCAGTATCTTACCAAGAAGCTCTGGCCTCGACTGAAGGGCATCTTGATGGGCAGCCTTCGCTCCTCCCACCCCCAGCGGCCCTGGGTCTGGGTGTTTCGGACCACGATATTTTCATCAAAGCGAGGGTTCAGGTGGAAGGCGATGTTATTCCCACAGCGCAGGTTGATGTGGAACCTGAGTTGGAGGCATCACACAGACCGTCCCCCCTGACCCTTGAGGTCCAGCCTCGGCTTCTCCCCCTATTTCCAGTCTGCCCAGAGCCAATAGGTGGCTCACTCCTCCCTGAAATCCTTGGGGGGTCCTGTCTTACCTTTTAGCATTGGGCAGGACCACACCAGACACAGTGATGACCCTGGATGGGTGCATCCCACCTGGGATGGAGGCGAAGTAAGGCACCGGCTGTTGGGAGGATGGAGACAGGTCAGCTGGGGACAGCAGGCAGCACCACCGCAGTGGAGAAAGCCTGTAATGGCTGTTATGGACTTGGACATCAGGTGAGTCTGAAGCCATGCCTGAGAGTAGTACGGCTTCCAGAAGGTCCGTTAAGTGCCAGGGGAAAACTTCCCAGTGTTCCCAAGGCAGGAGAGCTTCTCTATCATGGAAGGAACTTTGGCCAGACACTAAAGCATTCTGGGGTCACAAGGGAAGGCCATATAATTAGCTTGCACTCACGGGACCATTTTAAAGCTGAAAGTGCCTTTCAGCATTTTCCTAATTTACCAGAATAGTTTTAATTTTCAGCTAGCAAAGGACTCTCTAATGATGTGAGTCAAGGGCTCATCCCCACTGTCACTTACCTCCCACCCCACCATAGCAAATGAAATCACCAGGTGCCACCCACACGCCACTTACATAGTTTTGGTTGGGGTACACGGTAGGCAATATCCCAGGATTCTATGGGAGGGAGAACACGAAATTAATAGTGGCAATGCATGTGGGCAAGTGCACATGCATGGATACCCACACATTCTGAGGGGGCAGCGCAATATGAGACTGAGGTTGAGAGGGCCCTACCCTGGGGCGTCACAGTTCACCTGGGCTGTGCCATTGGCCTGCCTGGTCTTCCTGTGTTCTCAGATCCCCTCACCTGCCTCTCAGCCCCTCCAGCCAGCTCCTGCTCACTGAGGACCCCTCACCTGATATGCACTGACAGTGGGGGGAGGGGACACTTGGAATCCGTAGTGACACCACAGCGGCCTGTATGCTCCCCCCCTTGGCAATCCTTCCCCTTCCACCATTTTTTCTGCTGCTCCCCGGGGGACATGCTTCTTTAAGGACTGTTCAGGAATCCTTGAGGTCCCAAGAAACCTTCATCTTCTGAGTAGAAGGTCCAGCCCCAACTGTCCCTATCTTCCTTCCTAAACTGCTTTCTTCCTAACTCTGGAACTTGAGAGAATTCTCTTCTTGTTGAAGAAGGAAGACACAGAGCTGTGAGCTGTCTGGAATTTTCAGACGTACAGAGAACACTGGTCCGGGGACACCAGGCGTGGTAGGCTGAAACTGGAAGAAAAAACTAGGTGTTCAAAAGCTCTCACCGGCGCGAAGACCACCATCTGCCACCAGAGGGCGCCACAGGACCCACGCTATTTGATAACCTTGTGCTACAATCGCTGAGAAGGTGGACAGAGGGGCTTTCTCCACTCCAGTCGGTGAGGGAGGAGGGGCAAAGCTTAGGGTTGCAGGGAAAGAACAGGGCTGTGTCTGTTGCCTTTGACCCCCTTTCTCCTGAGGGAAATTTTTCTCCTCACGGCCCTATCCTCCACGGTTGGAAAGGAGAAATGTGTAGCGTTTTTGTCTAACAGCTACCTGCAGGATGGCAAGTACTGGTGCCACTCAGGTGATTTCCTCTTTCCCTGGGGCTGGCCAGCCAAACACACCCACAGCCTATCCCCCACCATCACAAGGCCAAACACTTGGGGAGGCTCTTGTGGCTCCACCCCCATGGAGAGCTGAGGGTTCTGCCTTCCTGTACTTGGCTGCTTGTACCATCTGCTGGGACAGTCATGTTTGGGCTGCCTAGCAGTAAAACAGGGATTTCGACCCTGTCATGAGCATGTTAACCCACAGGAGGATTTGAAATAAAGAAGAGGAGACACAGAGCAAGAGACTTACCACCAGACCCGGGCAGCCTGGCCAGGCACTCTGAGGCTATAAGCAAAGAGAGAAATCAACAGAACAGGTCATTACCTGTGCCACACAAGACCGACCGGATTCTTGTGGTTAGAAATGGCTTCCCAAACACATTGGCCCATTTTCTTCTCTCAGCAACTCTTCCTGCGCCTAGGGCCCTGGTTTTGAACCCCTTAAGCACAGGGCAATCCAGGGTTAGGAGCCAGACCGACCCTGACCCAGCCTGTCTTGCTTGCTGTGCCCTCAAAGGCACGGACACTGCTTCCAGAGCCCTGTGCCACCAACCGGTGAGAGCCAGCTTTTCTGGAGGGCGGAAGGCCTCATGGCATGCCAAGCACAGGGCTCGAGGGGCTTCTGATGTGGAGGCAATCCCCGGGGTGGGAGCACTCTCCAGAGGAGTGTTCACTGAGGTGAGGTGGGCAAAGGGTGGCAGAGCATGGTGGCTCGTGAGGGTCTGGAGTGAGTAGTGAGTTTTTTCAGGGACAGTGAGTCTGGGCAATGAGTTGGGAAGAGGCTGGGGACAACCTCGGCTCATCCTGCTGGGGAGCTGGAGCTTTAAAGATTTGTAAGCAGGGAGAAGATCTGATGTGGTGTGTTTCAGAAAGGCCGCTGAAGGCCACTGAAGGGCTAGGAGGAAGCGGACCAGGGATGTCATGGTGAGGAGTAACAGTGGCTTGGGCCAGAGCCACGGCTCCTGGGAGGGAGAGACACTGATGTGCTAGGAATGTGGGGCATGGGGAGGGGCTCAGGGCAGCCCTCAGGTCCCCAGCTTCTGAGGGCCTGGTGGGTGCAGACAGTGAACCTCTGTATGGGTGTGATGGGCCTGTGGGCTAGACCAGACTCTCATCCCCCTGTCCTTCCTACTAAATGCTCAGCCTCCCAGACCCTGTGTTTAACTCACTTTTGGTCTGTGGCCCTTGGGCTTCCTTGGAAAGTAGCCAAGCTGGGAGAACTGCGGTGTGGCAAAGGCAGGTTGCATGTGGAAGTTCTGTTAAAACAAAAGGCATCATGGTAAGGGAGCAGCAGAGCCCAGGAGAAGCAGAGGGCAGTGCAGCGTGAGGTGGACAGGCGCAGGCAGGCTGTGCGGGAGTGGTCCTATGAGAGAAGGAGGGAGGCAGGGTGTCCCCACCACCACTCGTGCAGGGGAGGGAGGAGATGCTTGTGTTTGCCGAGAGCCTCCTGCTGGCCCGTGTGCCTCAATCACCTTATTTTTCTCATGATATCTCTGCACCTTTTGGACATTGGCAGTACATTTAAAAACTGTAAAGCACAGAGAGGGTTCAGCAAGCCCTGGCATGGACTCTAAGGACCGTGTTGTGTCGTCTGATGCACACTGTGTGGTGGAACCACATAACCCAGTGGCAATGACTGTGCCCATTCTTTGGGTGAGAAAACCAAGACTTGAAAGTGGAGTTGTTCCTTGAAGATCCCACAGATAGTAAGAATGGCAGATTTGGGAATTTGAACAGGATTTCATTTGGTTCTCATGTTTGGATTCTTTCTGGAACCACCTGACCTTCGAATAGGAGTAGAAATAGAAGGTGAGAGACCCGGAGACCAAAGCAAATGTTCTAGACAGAGATAGCAACCAAAGGAGGAGGTACAGAGTGGCAGGAGGGTAAGGACAGAGGAGCCAGTCTGTCCCCAAAGCCACTGAGGAAGGAGACTGGCTGGAACCTTTGAGCCCACCCAACAGGATCTATGCACAGGCAGGCTGGACCCTGTACCCCAGCCCCTGGTATACATCGCACAAGCTATTCAGTCTGACCTGGAAGCTGATGTAGGCCACCTGCAAAGGGCCAGCGACAGAGATGGTGTCCGCAAGGTGGAAGGGCACTCGGTGTGGGTACTGCACAAAGACCTTCTTATCCACCATCACCTGCAAAAGGACAGAGTGGTCTGGGGGAGGAGTCCCAGGCCAGAGCAGGAGCACACCCTGCCCTTTGCTTCTGGAAATAAAGACCTGAGCCTGCTATCTGTGTCCAGCACTGGGCCTGTGAGAGGAGCAGGTGTCTGAGTCTCGCTGCACCCAACCTGAATCTCCACTCAGGTCCCAGTTCTTGGCTTTTAGTTAACAGGGTTGTTTGTCCATTAGGTAGGTCTGCTTTTTTAAGCAGAGTTCACCCAGATAGCATCTCAATATGGATAAATGCTCACGGGAGCAGAGGAGGGTTGACCTGTTGTTTCACACTGAGTGCATCTGAAACACCATGTCATATACATAGCATAGGAAGTGCACATTCTCACCTGACCCTGGTCCCAAGCCTGAAGACACACTGCAGAGATAGTCTACACTGGCTTATGATTTTATAAGTAAAATCATACTGGGAAAGGACTAGAGTAATTTTCCCAGAGACTAGATGTTATGAGAGACCCTCAGCAGAGGGATGGATGCAGAACAGGAATGGAAATAGCCTATGTTTTAAAGACATACAAGGGCCAAAAGCAGCATGGTGACGCATCTAGTGGTTGCACGCACAATGAAAGCAGTGGGGAGAGCACCCGTATGCAGGTAGAAGTGCGCAGAGAGGCTCCTGGCCCAGGGGACATGCTGGCCAGACATCAGTCTTACTGTCAGTGCAGTGCTGTGGCTCTGGCCTGGTCTCAATGAACGTGCTTACTTAACGGCCTCTCACCAAGCCTGACAGGGCCAGAGGTGGCTTGGCGAGGGCATGGGAGGATATTTCTGCTCACCTTGAACTCCGACCTCTGCACCAGGAAGCAGAGCTCAAAAGCCTTCCCCTTCTGGAAAGGCATTTGTATCTTCCTCTCCTCTGGCCCCCAGTTTCCTTTCTGCTTCGTGTTGCAAACAACATACCCTCCATCCTCAAACCGTGGGTTGAAGTGGAAGACGATGTCATAGTCACTGAAGCCGGTTTGGAAGTTCACAGCGAACCTAGGCAGAGGGAAATCAGACGTCTTCTGTAGCATGGATCATCACCAGGGACAGAACGGGAGGGCCTGGCGCATGCGCCTTCCTTGCACAAAACCTTCATGGTACCTGCTTTCTTGTTGGCCTCCTTTGTGTCCCCCTACCTTAGCCCAATGTGTTTTTGTGCACTGATTACATTTTGCCCCTCCAGTGAGATTTTTTTTAAAAGTAAGAAAAAAAAAATCCAAAAATCAAAAAACAAAACAGATCAGATACATGCTAGTCCCAGCATCAAGGAACAGAGGACTTGGAAGCTAATTACAAATTGATATCAAAGATGGGAAGTTGTGGAGTTTGCCTATAGGGCAGACAGCCGTCAGTGCCCTGTGAGCGCTCACTAGAAGCCAGGGAAGTTGTAATCCAGCCCTCCCTGCTCAGATGGGAAACAAAAGGACAAATCTAAAGATCTTGGAGAACCGATGGGAATCAACCTGCAATGACAACACAGAAATAAATATTAGCTGGCCAGGCAATGCTATGTCATAATGTGCAAAGTTCAGCCTATCACCAAGCAACTCTGTCATAGTATGTAAAGTTCAGCCCTGTCACACCTTGGGGCCTCTGAACTACCTGTTTTCTCCTTCCCAGACTGGGTGACCCAGGGACAGGGGTCATCTTGGCTTGGCAGTTACTAAGGGCCGAGTCTGGGGGAAACAACAGTGCCATCTGTGCACCTGTTTGTGTTGGAGTGAAGAATGGTCCCCTGGATAGTGATCTGCAGTCCCTCCTGGAGACCTCCTTGGATCGCCCCAGAAAAAGGAATAGCCTGCAGGGAGAAGAGATGGGGACAGCCATTAGTCAGCGCTGGCCCATTCCTGTTCCTGTGCCTCCATTCCAGCCCTTCCCTCAAGCCCCTCACAAGCGGCATCTCTCGATATCCTGGACCCCATCAGCAGCCCCTCTCACAGGTGCCTTTCTGAGCTCCTTGAGAGAACATTGCGTGGGTTGCACCGGGTATGCGCCATCTTATGGTCAGGCCGACTCTGAGTTTGAATCTCACCTCTGCTGTTCATTACCCGTGTGGCCTTGGAAAGCTTTTGTAATCTGTCTTTGCTCCAGTTTTCCCATCTCTAAAGTCAGGATAACTGCCTTGTTAAATGAGCTTGTTTGGTAAATGACAAAAGGTCTGTGGAGAGGCTGGGGAGATAGGTCGGCGGTCTAAGCACCTTCCTGGCAAGTGCAAGTACCTGGATTTGATCCCCAGTACCCCA
Organism: Capromys pilorides; assembly: GCA_004027915.1. Taxonomy (NCBI): domain Eukaryota; kingdom Metazoa; phylum Chordata; class Mammalia; order Rodentia; family Capromyidae; genus Capromys; species Capromys pilorides. Next base: position 29,979 of record PVKN010000283.1, on the reverse strand, counting down.
TGCCATGCCAGCCCCATAATCCCAGGCATTCTGTGCAGGCCAGGCTTTGTGGCGCACTCCTGTGATTCCAGCACTGGGAAGGCTGAGAAGGGAGGATCGCTATGAGTCTGAGCTGCGTAGCAAGATCCCTGTAGCAAATAAATAAATAAATAAAATAAAAGATTAAAAAAAGAAGAAAAAAATGTACAGAAGAGACTGGCACACAATAGGTCCCTCTTGGCTATTCACATCTCTACCTGGCCTTGTTTTTTCTAAGCAAAATGCCCAATTTGTCACTTCCCGAATTTCAAAGTTTAATTCCTGCAACACCTTTTAAACAGGGTGGCTCTGCAATTAGCATTTAAGTATAATTCTGTCTCCTAGCTGATTTTCACTTTTTTTCTTTTCTTTTTTATATAAGATTTTGCTATGCAGCTTAGACTTATAGTGATCCTCCTGTCTCAGCCTCCCCAGTGCTGGGATTACAGGCAGCACAACTACACCTAGTTTTGGGCCAGCTCAGCACATCTGGGGTCCTGGGGCCGGCATGGCAGGCGGTTCCGAGGATCGAACTTGAGTCCTTGTGCTTGCCAGGCAGGTATTTAGACCACTGAGCTATCTCCCCAGCCCCACAATTTTCTTTGGCAATTCCCTACCCAAATTTAATGCTGGGCTGGGGATGGAGCTCCATGACAGAGCACTTGTCTGGCACATGTTCAATCTCTAGTAATACACAAAGAAATAATAAATGACAAAACGGCTATGGGAACCAGGCAGGTGACATGTCAGAGAACAGTGGGAAAAGATGAGATTCTTGTCAGAACCTTTTGCACTGTCACAAGACCATGCTTCCAATATGCAGGGTGCAGGTGCAACTGAAGCATGCATGCACTGAGGTATGAAGATGCAGAGTGTGACGGGTGAGCGTCCTCAGTGCAGAGACGGCATTGCTCAAGAAACCCAGGAATTGGCTGAGGGTGGATCAAGGGGGTGGGACGGTATAGGTTAATCTCTGATCATAAAGAAAAAAAAAAAAGCCTGAACATCTACCAGTAAGAAAAAGGTGAAAGAGTAACTTATTCTATTTCCATGCAATAGAGTCAGTGTAGCGTTCAGAGGAAGAGGGACTGGGCTTGAGTGGAGCTCTGTGGGCGAGCACTTGCCTTGTGTGTGTAAGATCCTGGGCTCCACACTCAGCCCAGTGGGAAAAGAAAGCGAGGCAAAAGGCACAGAGAGCACTGACACAGTCTGAAGCCATTTGTATAAGTGGGTGGAGGAGGAAGCACATGTGCATTTGCTCACTTACTGATAAATTATAGGAGCGTTAACCAGCACCTGATAACACTGGCAGACTGCAAGTACTAGGCTGGAGGCTGAGCAACACCCCACCTGTGCCTGGATAAAGTCCATTGCAGCTGTGGTTAAGGTTCTGGAGCTGAAGAGATGAGCCCAAGGGCATTAACTGAGGCCCAGGTGGGTCCTGTGTAATCACAGTGACCCCTTTAAGGGGGAGGTGGGAAGGTCAGGGTTACAAGAAAGAGGTGTGACAGAAGCAGCAGATGTTGTGAGTTTTACATTTCTTGTTGTTATTTTCTGTGGTGTTGAGGATCTAGTCCTGGGCCCAGCCCATGCTTAGTAGGCATTCTACCATGAGCTATCATCCAGCCCCAAGAGGCTGCTGGCCTTAGGGTCAGAGGACCCTAAGCCATGGTAGGCACACAGGAGCCTCAAGAAGGTGGAAAGGCAAGGAAAGGGACTTTCCCCAAAGGCTCTGGATGGAAGCCTTCTTGCCGACACCTTTTATTTTCTTATGGTGTGAGAGATCAGGCTCAGAGACTTCTAGGCACCTGCTTCACCACTGAGCTACACCCCAGCCTTTTGACCCAGCGCTGTGAGACATCTGACCTTCAGAACTGTAGGGTAACAGACTTACTATTTTAAGCCTGGTTGAAAAGGCTGCCATGGAATTGGGAGGTGGATTTGTGGTCCCACAGGGATTGGTTCCTGTGACAGCTCCCTGCCCTAGCAGTTCTGATGTTGGACAAGTCCCAGAGTGTGTCAGCACAAACCAATCCCTCACCTACTCCTGGTCATGCCTACAAGCAGGGACATTTTTCTCCCTATCTGGAGGTCAGTCAAGCAGAGCTGACCCTCAGGCCAGAGTACAGCAGCCTTCTGGTGGCCCATTGTCACTGGAGAGCACCTCATCTAGGCACTGGCAATGGGGACCTCAGCCTGATGGCCGAGGCTACCCCAGTGCACAGCTTTCAGCCAAAGGGCCTGCTGCTCTGAGAGTTCTAAGGTCTTGCTAATGACCAACTTGTGTCCATGTTATTTTCTTTTTCCTCATAACAAATCTTGCCATTGTCACTGCCATTTTTTCCAGAGGAGGTAACTGAAGCAAGAAAGGCTCATAACTTTCCCAAAGCCACAGAGCTGCTCTGTCACAAAGATGAGACTTGAACCCCTGAACTGGTGCTTTCGATTCCATACAGGTTGCCTCATGATACGGCGTAGGACGTCCTTATTCCTGGCCCACCCAGGTAGGACTGGGAGCCAGGTGCCTAAGCCAGACCCTCTTTGCAGGTGTAATTCCTCAGCATTGCTGGGGTCAAATGACCTCTGGCACAGGTGACATTGGGAGAAAATGTGGCCCTGGCTGCCAGAGACCAGTGGGGCACCTAGCGGGGCCTTTACGCCTCTGCCTGCAGGGACAGCTCTGCTCCCCACCTCATTTTGGAGAAAGCTCATCCACAGACAGGCAGGGTGCACCTTTGCCTTATGACCCACAACTCACCCTTCAGGGTGTGGATGCCTCCCCAAAGGCCTTCCTTGCTGCCTTCCAGTTCCTCATAATGCTCCACACTCCTGGAGCTCCAACAGTGTGCCAGATGCCATTCAAACCTGCAAACAATGCCACCTCACATGCTCCCTAGCCCCACCTCGGGGGTAGGCTCAAGTATTATACCCATCATACAGATGTGGAAACTGAGGCCCAGAGAGGGCAAAGTAAGTACCTTGCCTGCAGCCACTCAGCGAGCCAAAGGCTGAGCCCCAGAGGACATCTTCAGAGAAGAGGCCACAAGTGCTATGCATGTGGGTGGCTTTCTTCTTAAGGACTGCTTGCTCATGCCCTCTTCATACAAACTGTCACCCTTGCCCGTGGTAGCAGGCCTGTCTGCCATACATGCAAGGCTGGAGCAGGCACCCAGAGCCGGCACAGTTAGCAAGTGTCAAACATGAAATTTGCAGTGCTGACTGTCCTCTGTCCAGAAGCTTTCCAGGGATGCAGTTACCACAGATTAGGAGCTATATCAGGATGAACTGGCATTTCCTGGGGTGACCCCCCCCCGCCCCCCCGCCACAACCCCAGCCCCTGCCACCCAGTCTTTTCCTTACAGACCCAGAGCCGCTGCCCCTGGCTGTGCAGCCAGCTCAGCTCAGGCCAGCTCTGAACTCACCGGGCTCACGTAGGGTGGTTGGGAGCCAGGAAAAGCCATCTTGCCACGACCTCTGTGGCCACCAGTGCCTTGCATCCAACTGAGCAGTCTCTGCAGGGCGCGACTTCTCCAGGAAACGAAACCAGACCATTTGGCAGCCGTTCAACAAGGAGGAGCCTGGGGAAGGAAGAGGACCTGGAGAGAGAGGAAGGTAGGTAGGTGCTGGGGTGAGGGCCGCAGGGGGAGCTGGGGGAGAGAAACAGGCACCCCCAGTGTGGTGACCTTGCCCTCCTTCCTGTCCCTGCACACAGCCCAGAGATGGAGTCCCATTTGGTTTGTGAAGATGCAAACTAACTTGGCAGTGGGCTTGTAGACGGCACTGCCCAGAAGCGTGTGTGGTGCTTCCTAAGCTTGCTCCATCCTGGAGTGCTTGTGGAGGCTGCTTCGATCCCACACACAGAAAAATGAGGCCCAGAGAGCACAAGGCACATGGCCAAGGTCACGCAGCACATGGGTGCCAGCCTGGATGACTTGAGAATACTTTGGCTCTCCAGAAAGCATTTCTTCCCTTTAAAATTTCTAGACTTCATTCAAAAACATGAGCACATAGGAAGCACAGTTTTTCAAGAAAAACCCTAAGCTGGAGGTATTTATTCTGCAGTAAAGTATGCTCTCAAACTTTCGATTCCCCCCACCATGAATTTATCTCTTAATTTCCTTTTCTCTGGGCTTTAGGGTGGGGAAGAGAGATTGTGGGTCCAGGACTCCAGGAAGGTGATGGGGCAGCAGCAGAGATAAATTGGCTTTCATTGGCTTTAGCATAAACATAAGGGGTAATCATTAGCTTTCACAGAGAGCAGGATAGGCTGGTGGCGATGCAGGACCCAAGACAATAAGGTTACCCCAGGTCAGTCAGCTCCCTCCTCTGAGTGCTAGGATACACTGGGTCAGCAAGCTGCTGGGAGCTGTGAAGTGTTGCTCTTGTCCTGAAGAGCAGATGTTGCAAACCTGGTCCTCAGTAGACCAGTGCTAGTGTGGCCTGATTGGAGGCATGGAGGCCACAGAGCCTCGTGTCTCATGAGAGGATTAATGCGGATGGCAAAATGACCAAAGGGCAGCAGGCCTTCAGGTGGACCTATGCTGTCCTGTGGGTCCTTCCCTCCCCTTCCACATTCCTCATAGCTGATGAGGCAGGAAGGACCTGGCCAGGTGTGGTGCCTTGGGATTGCACTTCCCAGGCCCTAGTCAGTGAGAAATCAACTTCTGTTGTTTATGTGTAACAAAAAATGCACCCTCCCCCACAATGCTTCTGTGTCTTTGTTGCCTCGGTGATAGTTCCTGCTGCAGTTCTGGCTGTTTCTGTCTCCTAAAAAAAGCTGGTCACTGTGATGCATAGCTGGTCACTATGATGTATACTGTAAGAAAAAAATCAAGGACAGCCAAGTGCTCTACCTCTGGACTTCCCCTTTGCAATGCCATGAAAATCTTCTTCCCTGAGCCTTTGAGGTCTGATGTTTTGAAATGATCCTGATCAGTGCCTGTCAATGTAAATAAATCTTCCTCTCAACCCTGGGTGTCATATCAGTATTTCTGTTTGCTGGTACATCTGATGCACTGACAGGGAAAACTGACTGTGTTGACTTCTTTTTTCATTGGTTGTGGCCTTTGCAGATGGATCAAGGACCTCTCCAGGTCCCAGCGGGAAGGTGTACTCTTGAGATTTCTCCAGTCTCCTCAGAGATCTAGAGGAGGAATCCTGGCTCCCCATTTGAACACTCGCATCAGACCCCAAAAGGTGGAGGACACAGTTTGTCTCCTGCCTGTCTGATTTCAGTAAGACCCTTGGGGTTACTCCAATTAGTCTGTGTGTCAACCCTGCTCAGTTCAAGCAGAAAAGCAGTCCGATCAATTCATTAAGCAGGACCACCCTAGAGGGAAGGGGCTGGAATGTTTAACCTCTGAGTGTCTGTTGAATGAATGTGTGAGGGGAATGGACAGCATAAGCAATAGGCTGCTCCACCTGTGCACCAAGAAGACTAGAAAGCACTGGTCATGGTGGTTGATGGGGCCCTCACCTTCAGCTCCGTGGCAATCCACATATGGCATAATGAGGCCTAGCACCCTCCTTAGCTAGGCACCACCAGGCAATCATCCAAATGGTCTCTCTCTCTGAGGGGCACCACTTGTCATCTGTTGTGCCATTGTTCAAAGATATACAACACACATGTAGGAAGTCAGACTGGGGAATTAATTAGTCAAAATCCACAGTTCCTGACTATAGGAAAAAGGGCTTCTCTGAGATTATAGAGTTAAAAGTGAAACCAAACCACTCCCTGCATCTCAAAACAATGGAGAAAAAAAAAGTGATGCATTCTTCCTGAGGAGTCCACCTTGGCGCCCTTATCAGCTGCCACAGTGGCTGTCAACACCTATAGCTTCACTCCCCTCCTCCTGATGTCTCAACTTCCAGACAACCATTGCCTGCATTCAACCCCAAAGGCCCTTCCTCCATAGCCTTCTACTTCCTGTCCTGGTCAGATGGCATCATGCAGCGCACACCTGAGATGACTGTCAGCAATTTCTTCTGAGTTTCACACTTTGACTGAGAAAAGTTGGACTGTCAGCCCTGACAAATGAGTTACCATAGCCTTTCCCAAAGATTGCTCTGCATAGACACCTAAAATTAGTCAAGTACTTCTCAAAGACATCAAAGAGGAGTCAAGAAGCCCATCAACTACTTGTACCCCAAAACCTGATCAAAGAAAAGCATTTGACGTCCATAAGAAAATCAGTCTGGCGGATGACCCTACCTTTTGGTTACAAGTTATAAGGGCTGTAGACTCAGAAATAAAGGTTCCCTCCCTCTGCAAGACACTAAGAAACCTGATAATCCAGGCCCACCTCAGCCTGAATCTCTCCCTGCCCTGTCAGGCCTGAATAGATAGAGTAGACTGAGCTCTATCAAATTGGTCCCCAAGAACCCATGGTTGTTACAGAAGTTAGGGATAAACCTGTGACTTTCCAGGTGGACAGTGGAGCAGAACTCTCTGCCTTCAAAAGTGCACTCTGCCAGAAAGTTTTTCTCTTGTTGAGACAAAACACCTGACACCCAAAATTAAGGAAGGAAAGGCTTATTTAACTTAGTTTGTGGAAGTTTCAGTCCATAATCAGCAAGGGGCCACATGGCACAGGGGCAACAGTCCAAGGTTGCAGAAGACAGCAAAACAAGAAGAGGTGTGTGTGCTGGGGGGTGGGGGTGGGGTCAAGCCTCTCTTCCTCCCTTGTGTTGTGCACAGGCTACCTGCCCACACCACCATCTCTGTGCTTTCCTCTTGCAAGGGCTCAGGATATTTACAAAGTAAGGACCCTGACCCCTACTGAGTCATTTAACACAACTTCTAAACTTCTCAAGTTGACATACTACATCAACATAGTACCTGGGTAAACAGGCAACACCAGAGTAAAAATCTTCCTGATGGTGCCTGGAGGACAAGGCCATGACTCATGGGGCAGCACCCCTCATCCACTAAGTGTAAGTTCCTTCCTGTGGAGGCACTGTTCCTGCTCTCCATTGCTCCCTACTTCCCACTACCCTCATTGGGTGAGCACAAAACTCCATCTGCTACCATTTCAAAGACGAATCTGTGGTGTGGCTGGTAAGGTCCTTTGTGGGGTGTTTTGTGCAGCTGGTGGCACAATGCTGACCATGCTAGGACATGCTCCAGCTGCTCTCTGTGAAGTGCAGCCATACCCACAGCACATATGCACATGTGCGCGCACATACACAAACACACACACACACACACACTGTAAATATATATATATATATATATATATATATATATATATATATATATTTACATGAAAAGCATTATATATACTTTTTTTCATCAAGGAAACATAAAAGGAAGGTAGGTTCAACTGGCCCTTGGGAGCAGACAGGGGTGTTTTAATACAGAAAGACGCATAAATAACTTAGCAAGAGAAATACATAATGGTATAATATCACCCACTGGTGGCCACTCAAACTGCTCAAGCACAGGAAGTTAGCTATCCTCTGAGGCTTAGCACTGCAGATTCCTCTCCGTGGAGCCAGGGGCCGAGTGAGTTCCAGGGACAGAGTGGCTCCCTTCAGCCCAGGCTATCACTGTGTGTCAGCTGTGGTAAAATATATGTGACAAAATTCATCATTTAGACTATCTTCAGGGAACAATTCAGGAGGTATTCTGTGCATTTACATGGTTATCCCAACATTACCACATCCAGCACCAGAGGATTTTCATCTTCCACAAATGAGTTTCGGTATTCGTCAAACACCCCACCTCCCTTTCTTTCTGCCCTGGAAACTACCAGTCTTAACTTTATGATTAATGACATGCTTAGAGTTAATTTTTATGACACTGCCATTCTATTTATTTTTGTAATTCTCTTCTAAAGCAAAAAAAAAAAAAAAAAAAAAAAAAAAAAAAAAAAAAAAAAAAAAAAAAAAAAAAAAAAAAAAAAAAAAA
>PVKN010000283.1:0-21952 GCA_004027915.1 Capromys pilorides | reverse complement strand
AGCTCTAGCTCACCACAATCACAAGAAACCAGAGTCCTGCTGTGGGCTGCGTTACTGAGCGTCATGCTCCCCAGGCTAGGCACATTGATCACATTTTCCATTTGATCATATTTCAGCTTATGCTGGAATCCTTAGGCTGTAACCCTCAGAGGTAGGAGGGCTCCCACTGTAGATTGATTCGGGAAAGGGCAAGGCAGGTCCCATCTGCTGTTCCCTGAGGCTGCGTAGACTAGGAGGGGACTGGAAAGAGTGCCTCAGTGACAGCACTGACCTGGAGGTGTCCTTCTTCCTCTAAACAGAAAGTCCATTCTACCCACAAGCAGCTGCCCTATTTCACCTTAGAAACAAAGAGCACGTCACTGTTCACAGGCTCTGCACCAGACCCTGTTCTCGGTGCTGTTCGTCCTCTGCTGCTTTGTTGCTGTTCTCACAGTTTTAGCCATGAGCAGGAAATCTGCGGCCCTCGCATGATGTCCTTTGCTCAAGTCCCTACCACCTGCAGCATGGTCTTGAATAAGGGCAGCCATGGGCCCACTTAAAACTCAAGGCCTTGGACAGCAGCTAGGGATCGAACCCTGGTCCCTGGGTCTGCCTAAGCAGGCGTTTTAATCCACAGAGCTATCTAGCCCTCCCTGAGAATATTTTCTTAAAGATCCTCAAGTTTTATGAAATTCAGGTTCACAAATGTTATACTTAGGCACAAAACAGCATAGAAACATGGTTTATTTTCGAAGTTTGAAAAACAGGTGACCTATACAAGCCAAGAATGATACACAGGTTAAAATTATTTTTTCTCTCAGTTTGATTATTATTCAGTGATCTCAATTTGGCTAAAATGATCAATTCTTACCATGTTAAAGCATTTTATAACTCAGACCTATAATTGCAGTGTTCTAGGATGCTGAGGCAAAAAGATCACAAATTTGAGCCCAGCCTGAACAGTTTAGTGACTTACTGAGACCCTGGCCAACACAGGAAAAAGAGGATAAAGAATGGACTGAGCGAAGAAAAAAGCAAAAAGAACAACTGAGGTCCATTAAAATAATAGATATAAATCTTGATATATCTATACTTATATAGTAAATCATTGATACATTTTGTCAACTTGAGAATTTAAAAACTTCACTAAATTGACCCAGCAATTCCACACCCTAGGGTACAGAGGCCCCACCCTAGTGACTCATCACTTAAAGGCTATAAAAAAATTTAAAAGGATAGAGCATTTCATTTCCTTGGAGGAGCACTGGTCTTCACAGTCCACTTAGCCGTTGTCTCCTGGCTTCCAGTGCAGACTCTTCTGCCTCCACTCATCAGCCTTCCATCACAAATTCATCAGCCTCCTGATACAGACTTACACAAAATACTACAGTGAGCTCCATATTTTGGACTGGATTCTTCAGTGTCCAGTGTGCAGATGCCCTCTGCATACTTCCTCATCTGACTCTATGGCTGACCATTGTAAGCCAATATTATAAGTTCTTAGACATTTATAAACCTTGTGTTATATCTGTGCCTCTAGAAAACTCTGGCTGATATACATAGAAAATTAGTAAACTGAATGCTATAATGTAAAGGTAAGAGTAGTTAGGCACCGTGGCACATACCTATAAGCTAGCTCTTAGGCAAGGAAAAAAAAAATCACAAACTCAAAGTGAATATGGGCAATTTATTGAGATTTTTGTCTTAAAATAAGGACTTGACACCTAGGTCAGTGCAAAAACAAAACAAAACAAAACAACAACTCGAGGCCTTGGGTGGGACTGTGGCTCAAGGCACAGTGGTGGCCCAACACGCACAAGGTCCTGGGTTTAATCCTAGCACAGCAAAGCAGAACTTCACATCCCAGGGCTTTAAGCACTGCAGGTAAAGGAGGAATGGGGGCACCAAGGGGCTGACAGGATCCAAGCCCTTGCTATGCAGCTCACACCAGGCTCTGCCCCATGCATAGAGAGGAGAGAGTTTGTCATTTTCCCTAGGCATCTGGTGCATGAGGAGACAGAGAGAGCTTCTTGGTGAAGAGCAGCAGCCCCTTCCACCTTGTCATGCTCCAGCTTCTTGCTCCATTGACTCTTTTCTCCTTAGCTCTCTTCCTCCTGCTGCAGAACCTGGGCAGCTTTCCCTTCACTTGCTTACCCTTAAGGGTGGCTTTGTGTTTCCCTGATTAAATCTCCTATGCTGTTCCTGTAGAGTAGGGCAAAGGTGAGATTAGAAACGGGGTGAATGGTGTCAGGAGTGGCACACATGCCATGGGCTCTGCCGGGGTTACATTTTCTCCTATGTGAGTCTCCTCTCAGTTACTCAAAGGCTTATGGTGTTATTGATTTCACATTTGTGCCAGGGCTTTCTTATGCAGCTCCAGATCTTTCCTGGAGTTCCTCATCGCCCCTTCCCCTACCTTAGGAGATGGGATCTCTCTATGTTGCCCAGGTTGGTCCTGGGTTTCACAGAAGCCTCCCCTTGAGCTGGGATTGCAGTCCTGTGCCAGGTGATGGTTTTCAGGAGAGGAGCAGCAAACACCTGTCCCATCTTCCTGAAGTCTTGCAGTGTCCCATTGCCTTCTGCCCATTGAATGGAATCTGTTCACACTTTTCAGGCCCACTCACTGGGGTCATCTGAGGCAGCAGCACAGTGGTTGCCCTTTGATTTCCTTGCCATTCATTCCTGGGTCAGTCGCGCTGTTCTTGAAACTCTCTTGTTTTTCGCTCTTGCAACATAAAAGAAAACTAAAGAAACAGGCCCTCATTGGATGTGTGACAAATTATCTTTGAATATTTGCACATCTAAAATGTCCTTACTTTGGTGTAGTCTTTGTGGTGATTGAGCTCTAGCATTTCTCAGGTAAAGCATAGCTAAAAGTTTATGGAGTAAGTGGAAAAGAAAAATGCGTGCTGAAAAGACAAAAAGGAATGCCCCAAAAGAGCTCCGCAGACTGAAGAGTATTGTCAAGTAGACTGAAATGTTTTAATCAAAGATGTTCAAGAGTTAGCAACTGTTGTGGTACCCAAGCAGTTTCAAGAGAAAATGGAGTGTGTGAGGAGTAATGACGAGAAAGACTCAGGTGACATGAAAATGGAGACTGAGATAAAGAGAACCAAAAAGACTCTTCTAGATCAGAACAGATGGTATCCAGTGTGGATGAACCAGAGACAGAGCAAAAGGCTGAAGGCAAAATGAGAGAGAAGATACTGATTTCAGCTCCTATTAAGTGAAAACTATTTCTGTTTATTTTGTTTTGTTTTGTTTGAGATAGGGTCTCGCTTGTTTGGCCCAGCCTGGTGCTCACCCTTGTAGCCCCCAAGCCAGTCTGGAACTTTCAGCGATCCTCCCGTATCAACCTCCTGAGATATTTCTGTTCCTATTTTAGCATGGTGTTTTCTTTACTTCAAACTCAAAATAATTCATTTGTTTTAGGAAATGAATGGAGTATTTTCATATTTGATGAATAAAATATTTGAGTAAAGTATTTTCATTGATAAAAGCTGTATTGATGTTTTAGATGGAAATTGACTAATACTCAGGTCTATCAGATGTTAAAATCCTGTGAAGGGGGCTGGGGAAATAGTTCAATAGAATAAGCACTTGCTTGGTAAGTGCAAGGGCCTGAGTTCAATCCCTGGTTCAGCCAAAATGAAAAAAAAAAATCATGCGAAGTATTAACCTAGTTGTAATTGTCCTTACAACTGGGTGATTATACTCCGTAAATGATGTACTGAAAAAGAAATCTGAACTCATTTTATAAAGCTCACTTTTTATAGTCCCATCATTCAAAAATACAACAGTAGATTTCATAAACAGTTTTGATTTTGTATAATTCAGAGTAAAATATTTTGTGTATAAAAAATAAAATAAAATGTCCTTATTTTATGTCACATCAGGAATAGCATAGTTTCAAAATTATTTTCCTTTTCAAGCACAAACATTTCTCTCTGGTGCTTACTAATTATCATGTACAGTGTTAAGAATGTTAGGGATGCTCTGCCTCCTGTAGATGCCTTGCTGAAAGCACCTAGGGTCTTTCCTTTGTCCTTACTTTTCTTAGATATTTTTCTCTTATTTCTGAGGGAAAACACCTGACCAAAAATCAAGGAAGGCAATGTTTATTTAGCTTACAGTTTGTAAAGGTTTCAGCCTATAAGCAGCTGGCTCCAAGGCAGGTGACACACGGCAGAAGGACAACAGTGTAAGTTGGCAAAAGGCAGCAAAAGCAGCGGGAGCAAAAGTGGGGACTGGGGGGAGCATAAGCCTCTTCTCTTGCCCTCCTTTGCAGGCAAGTGCCAACCCCTGCGGCGGGCATAGCCCTCCACTATCTTTTTGTCTTTCTCTCTCTCTCTGTCTTTTTTTTTTAGGGACCAGGGTTCAAACTCACGACCTTGGACTTTCCAGGCAGGCACTTGTGCAATGGCGCTATCTCCTGACCCCCATCTTTGCCTTCCTCTTGCATGCAATAATGATGTTTACAAAGTGAGGACTCTGGCCACCTGCTGGGCAACTATATTAAACTGCTTTAGTTTTCTCCACTTGACGTGCATGAAGCATTCCCATGTTATAGTGAGATTTCATGAAAATATCTGAGTATATGCTATTTCTTTTATAGTGAGCTCCTCCCTTGGGTCTTTTCTTTGTTTTTTAATTTTTTTTTATTTTAATGTATTTGGTACAGGGTCTCACTACATAGATCAGACTCATAGTGATTCTCCTGTTGTCAGCGTCCCAAGCACTGGGACTACAGGTGTGCGCTACTGTGCCCAGTCTCAATCACCATCTCAGCTTGCTATAGGGGCAGGGCCAGCACAGCACACCAGGGATCAAATCTTGGTCCATTGGGTCTTTTCAGTCATTTTTAAAATTCAGTTTCTTTGCAGAATTCATTTTCTCTTCAGTAATTCTGACCCTATTTTTTATGATCTCTTATCAGAGCTCGCATTTGATAGACTTGGATTCTTCTCACTGAGTCTTTTGCCTTCTGTTCCATTTCCCATCCCTATCTAAATGCATCTGTAAGCTGGGGAGCCTCCTTGACTGTTTTATCATAGCACTCCTCACCTTTGGTCTCCAAATTCTCTTCTCAATTTCAAGTCCTTCTCTTTCTTTACTCATTTTAGTGCAGCCTGGCTTTGTTTCATATTGTAGCTCCCTGAGTGCAGCACACCTGCACACACACACACACCCTCCACACATAGGGTTTTGGTCTCTTATATCTTTGATCTCTGAAGGAACGACTCTTGCATTGCTGAGTGTTATGGTTTATGTTTAGTTGTCCCCCCAAAGCCTCATACAATCATGTGGTGAGGACTTCTAGAGTTTGAGACTTGACTCATGATCCACTGGGATTATGTCTTTTAGTACTGATGGGACTATGGTTCTGAATACTTCTGGGATTATGGATGTGGCCTAAGGCAGATAGGCTGAGGCAGAGAGCCTGAATGTAATATAAAGAGAGACAGAGACACAAACTCTTACTGTTGCTCTCTACTGCCCTGTTTGGTTGGTTGCCTCTGTCGCGATTGTTGCTGTTCTGCAGTCATGAACTGGATGCTCTCTGCCCTGTTCCACTCAGCCTTGGGCCAGCTGAATATGGACAGAAACCTCCAGTAACTAAGAGCTAAATAAACCTGCCTTCCTTCATTTTCAGTGTTGGGTATTTGTCCCGGCAATGAGTAGAAAGTAACTAAGACAGAATTTGGTACCAGAGAAGTGGGGTTGTTGCTGTGGCTGACAATGTGGATTATGAGCTTTTGGGAATGGCTTATGGGAAGAGATAGGAAAGGTTCAGAGATGTCGCCTACAAGCGAAGCACTTGAAAAGCTTCGGCTGTTCTGTAGGGGAGAGTCTGGTCAGAACTCAGACCAGAAGACTGACAGAAGGCCTGCCTGTAAAGACCAGGTTGAGAAGGTTTCTGCTGGGAAAAAGGACAGCATTGGTTGTTGGACTCCAGATGATTTGTGCTATGGCTTGTCGAAAGTCTGTTGGAATTTTGCTTGTGCCAAGAGACTTTGCCTTAGACTGAGATTAAGCATGGAAGACTGATTAATCTTTCAAGAGATATTTCAAAGCAGCAAACTATTGGGGCAGTGGCATGGTTGTTATTGGCAGCTTTTAGCCAGATTTATGTTGAAAATCAAGAGTGAAGAGCCAAGCAGGATGATTTAAAATATTGTGAGTTTGGCCAGGAAGGAAGCACCAGGAAAGCTGCGGACTTCAAAGATGGAGCTGAAATGATCTCCATTGCTGGGAAGGAACCAGAGAATCAAAAGAATGGCCTGAGGGCATCACAAGAGGAGGCAGCTCTCGGCCCTTTGCAGCCCCAGAATTGCAAAGGAGAGAGGCTTTGCCTTGAGATGAAAGCCACAGAGACCCAAGTACCAGAATGGCAGCAGTGGCCAAATCAGGCTCCAAAATGGTGCTGGCATGGAGAATTTGTTCCTCAGAATCAAGGTCAGAGTGTTCATCAATCCAGGCACTCCACCCCTACAACCAAGAGAGAAGGAAGCCTGGCTATTGCTCCAGTTGGCAGCAGACCTTGACATCATCCATGTGACATTGGTTTTAGGCACATTAAGAATGCAAGAGTTGTTAGATTAAGAAGGCTTCCACCTCAATTTCAGAAGAAGGCCTGGGAGGCCAGGCAGTGTACCCCTGAGAGGGCAGTGTGTGGAGCAGAGAATGAGAAGCCTATTCAGTGGAAATCCCAAAAGTTTGGAAAAGCCAGAAATGTGGATGGTCTAAGGAAAATTGCAAAGAGGGAGCAAATTTAGCTTAAGAGAGAAGCCATGGAAACTACCACCAGAGTGCTGTAGGGATGGAGCCATGTAAGGCTTTTGGAGCTCACAATTCAGGGCAGACTGCTTTGGATGTTTCAGTTGAAACTATGGGATTTCTTTTTTAAAAGTTTATTTATTTATTTTTTATTACTTTTAATAAGAGATAACAATATGAGAGTTTCAAGACATGTTGGTAGTACATTCACAATAGTTGACACATTGCATATTGTTGTCCTCATAATAGTTTATACAGAGCATAGGGTGTAGATGTGATAAATTTTCTAATCGATATTGGTAAGGAAAGAAAGAGAAAAAAAAGAAAAAAAAAGAAAATGAAAAATTTTCTTCTCTTTGAACTAAGACGAAGTAGTTATATATGGAACATAGTCCAGTGTTCCTTAATTGCAGTGGGTTACCAGCGAAACTGGCAATGTTGAAGGCTGTTGATTTAAGCCTCTTACAGCTCATCATACTAATCTAGTTCTGCATTTTATGCCTCATAATTAAGCTTTTCTGCTGGGTGATCAAGGGCAAATTAAGGCCAGACCTGCATAACAGAACATTCATCTTTTGTATTTTCCAAGGTCAAATCTCCTCAGGATTAACTTTGGAACAATGTACAGTGCTTTGTAGAACTGTTGCCAGTGTCAGCCATCGGGATGAGTCACAGCCATTGCTTGACCAGTTTGCTCTCTGTGAAAGCCTGAGAGAATGTTTTCTCCCTAGATGACTCTCCCTAGACACACTATGCTTCGTTTATCCCTTTCCTCTGAGGTCCCTTAATCTCCTTGAACAGAAAATTTGGGAAACCACTGAGTTATAGGATGTTACAGCACAGGTTCTCTTATGTCCTGAGTCCTCATTGACCTTGAAGGGCTAGGGCCAACATGTTGGCTATCTTCGTAACCCTTCTTTTTCTCCAATTTTTGGTCTGTCAACTTACATTCTCAACCCTCCAGCAGAGAAGCTTCATGATACTATTACTCTATAACATAGGTAATGGAGCTTACCATCACTGTCTTTCTGAATATCAAACATTTTAGACTTAGCTTGAAATTTGTATTTTCCTTCAATCACTGATATTCTAATAAATCTCTATAGAATGTGATAAAAGCAGTTACACATTTTTACACAGACAGTTAGTAATCTGAGGATGTACAAAATTGTAGCCTGTCCAGCCTATGGCATTTTGCCTAGTATCTTATTCTCAATTAATACTCTGTTTTGTTTTTTTGTTAACCAACAATTTACTTGAGAGAGAGTATAGCAGTAACAGAGTTTACATTAGAAGCAGTACACATCTAAAAGTCCAGAGTGACACGCATTCCAAGTGTAGTTTTAGTGTTGCATGTTGCTATCATCAATGTGAGAAACCTTTTGGAGGTTCTTAGGACCAGTATCTAATTCATACTGTGTACATAAGTGCATGTTTTTGCTCCTGCTATGTTTCTTCTCTTTTCTGCTTCCAGTCATTGGAACTATGGGATTTCATGTTTAGCCTGCTGGAGTTTGGACATGTGTTGGTCCCACTATTTTATATTACCCTGTTATTTGCAACATTTGGAATGATAGTGTTTATCTTGTACCTTTGAATGTTAGATGTGTTTAACATTTCTTTTGTACAGGAGCTCACAGTGAAGATTTTGCTTTGGATCTTGGAGACTTGGGACTTGGACTTTACAGCAATGCTGAAACTGTTGGGACTTTGGCAACTCTTCAAGATGAACTAAAATGTCTTTTGCACAAAAGGATGTGCATGAGTCTTTGGTGGTCCAAGGATGGAATGTTATCGTTTATGTCTAGTTGTCCCCCAAAAGCCTCATACAATCATGGAGCAGGGACTTCTAGAGTTTGAGACTTGACTCATGATCCACTGGGATCGTGTGTTTTAGTACTAATGGGACTGTGGTTCTGAGTACTTCTGGGATTATGGGTGTGGCCTAAGGCAGATAGGCTGAGGCAGAAAGCCTGAATGTAATATAAAGAGAGACAGAGAGACAAACTCTCGCCGTTGCTCTCTACTGCCCTGTTTGGTCGGTTGCCTCTGTCGCGATTGTTGCTGTTCTGCAGTCATGAACTGGATGCTCTCTGCCCTGTTCCACTCAGCCTTGGGCCAGCCGAATATGGACTGAAACCTCTAGTAACTGTGAGCTAAATAAAACTTTCCTTCCTTCATCTTGTGTGTTGGGTATTTGTCCCAGCAACAAGTATAAAGTAACTAAGACACTGAGTGTCACAGACTGTGTGAGACTCAGCCCTTGGCCACTGAGGGTGGTCATTGGACAGCTGTCCTGCCTGCCCCCAGCTGTCTCTCTTTGTCTCTCCATCATCCATCTGGCCAACCCGGGGCTTTCAGTTCCATTACAGTCCCACCCTGCGCATATTCTGAAAACCTGTGAACACTGCCCTTTCTGACTTTATCTTCCAGAAGCCAGCCCTGCCACTCCTGCTCTCCTTTCCATTATCAGTCTGTGCTCACTGGCCAGGGCTGTTATTTCAGGGTAGAAAGAATCTGAGGAGAAAGGAGGGCGCTGGAAAGTTTGTGAGTTTTGTTTTGAATTGGAAGCATAGAAGCCCCTTCATGTTGTTGGCAGGGTCTTCTAGGGCCAGCAGCTAGGGCCTTGAGAACACTGCAGGTATGCTTTGTGGTGCCCAACCATAACCTCCTTCCCAGCCAGGGCACTCACCACAAATAGCAGTTCATTTTGTAAGAGATCCTGTCTGCCTGCTGGGCTTTTGCCCTACAGGAGAGACCCAGCTTCAGCCTGCTGATGGACATGCTGGAGAAGCTACCCAAACTGAAGCAGTGGCTTTCACACCCCAGGCACTTCTGCAAGTCAGCTGAGTAAGGACCTCCTTGGTGAGCTGCCTCCCCTGGGGTCTTAGAAAACCCTCAGTTGCAATTGCTCAGACTTTAGTCTGGAGAGTTCACAGAGGAGTTTACCCAGAAAGATGCCAGGAGTTTATTTACTGAGCTTATGTTGGAGACAGGTGAGCAGCTTTGGCTCCATTCTGTCAAAGTCTGCATGTCCCTGTGGTAAGACCAGTGCTGGTGCCAGACCTAGGCAAGGCCAGGGCGAGGAGGATTTGCCCTGGGAGGGGCAAGATGAGCAGAGTAGAGGTCAGAGCCATAAGAGCTAAGAAGCTCTTATGAGAAGCAGAGCAGTGTTGTTTAAAGTGGCTCTGAGTCAGACACTGAGATGTCAGCACCGCAAGCTGGCCACCTGCTGTGGGTAAAGATGGTGCTCATCTTTATGTGGTGCTTAGAAGTCAAAAGCCCTTCTTCTCCTCTGGGTCCTCATATGACCCTTAGTCGAATAGCATTGGTGGGGGTTTCCATGGGCAACAGAAGCCACTGTCACCTCTCCTGCCCTGCCTTGTTCTCTTTCTTTTTTGTCCCACTTGCTACCTATTCCCAAATACTCAGAAGATCTTTGTTCTTCATGACCTCTTATGAGCCCCTGGGGGCCTTCTTCAGTGCCTTAGTTTCCACATCTCCAGAGAGCAGGGTTAGGGAAGACCCAGGGTGCGCAAACTTCAGCAGGAAAGGACCAGATAGTGACTTTAAGCTTTGCAGGCCAGAGAGAAGTCAAGCTCTATCTCCTGGCCCTGGCGTTGCTGGTGAGCACAGCATAGATTCTGGATGTTTCCCATAAGGCAACACCTGCACTGACAGCACAGAGCCGGCCACACTGGGTAGCTCATATGTCTCCAGACAGTCTGTACATTTTTCCCCTGTCCAACATTAGACAGGTAAGATTCATTCTTAGGAGTTACATGCATGGGCTCACACCTGTGACCAGAAGAGGGTGGTGGCACAGCCTTGGATCTGGAAGGGGTCAGGTAGCAAACACTTTAGGCAAGCAGGGGACAAGGTCTGTCTCATGGCATTTTTCAAAAATCCTTTGAAGTTGTTGAAACCTTTCATAGCTGGTGGCCATATACAGCTTGCCATCATGTGCCAGGGTTTTTCTCAAGGAATCAAACTGGGCTCTTTGCTGCAGGTGGAGAGAGGCCCACCTTGGGTCATCCAAACAGGTTGCAAGTAAAGGTCACTGAGAAAACTTAGTTCATTCTGCTGCTCAGGGGTGGTTAGGTCTGAGGTTTGGCCCTTGCAGCATCCTATTTTCAAGTTCAACTCAAGGTCTTTAGCCACCAGGGCTGCAGCTCCTGGGCCTCAGCGTGACCTGAAAGCTCACATCCTAGCTCATTGTGACTTTATTATGGGCAGAGGATTAGCAGAGTTGGGCTCTCTGCGTCACCAAGTCAAAATACCCTCTGCCATCTGGCGTTTCTTCTTGTTGTCTCAGTTGGGTGTGGCAGGGCCTGTGAGCCTGTGTTGTGCTGTGATGACCTGGGGGTGACACAGAGAGGCTTCTGCCATGCTGTGGCACCAGCTAGGATGTCACCTGTGTATGCACAGCTAGGGTCTTCCATAGTCATAAGGCGTGTTTTTGCTTTTTTGAATGTGATGTAAAATTTGTACAATAAAAGTTTCTATATTTTCTATCAATTGCATTTGTCTTCCTGAAATGGTATTAATTTAAATTATAATGGTTAGTATTAACGGAGATGCTGTATTGAGGGTTTTTGTTTGTGTATGTTTGTTTCTGCCTTAGTTACTTTTTACTTGTTGCTGGGACAAATACCTGACACTCAAAATGAAGAAAGGAAAGGTTTATTTAGCTCACAGTTGCTGGTAGTTCTAGTCCAGATTCGGCTGGCCCAAGGCTGAGTGCAACAGCGCAGAGATCATCCAGTTCATGGTGGCGGACCAGCAACAATTGCGACAGAGGTAACAGACCAACCAGGGCGCAGAGAGAAACAACCCATGTCTGTCTCTGTCTCTCTTTATATTACATTCAGGCTCTCTGCCTTAGCCTATCCACCTTAGGCTATACCAATAATCCCAACCATACTCAGACCAATAACCCCATCAGTACTAAAACACATAATCTCAGTGGATCATGATTCAAGTCTCAAACTCTAGAAGTCCCCACCCCATGATTGCATGAGACTTTGGGGGGACAACTAGACATAAGCCATAACAGCTTCTGTGTTCGTTTTTACGCTAACAAGAGCACGTTGTAGGTGTTGAGCCTGGCCCAGGATCTGGAGTTTATGAATGAAGTTATATCAATGTGTCCTAGGCCTTTTGTTTGCTTTGGTCTGTTCTGAATTAGAACTAGGGACCACTTTTGATAGTCTAGGAGGATAGAAATGAAGGGATCAGTGATGTTTCAACTCCCTCACAGGTCAAGGAGTTCCTTCCAATGTGTTATGGTTTATATCTAGATGTCCCCCTAACCCCTCATTTGTTCATAGCCTGGGCTGTTGAAGGTTACTGGGTTATAGGGTGTAGCTGACAGTAGGAGCTGGGATGTGGTTGGAAGTGGCGGATCACTGACTGCATGACACAGAAGGCTTTCTCCCTTCTCGGTTCCTCCCTTCCCTCTCTTGTCCCTGGCCACTGTGATGTGATCTGGAAGAGTTTCTCCCACTCAATCTTTCCCTTTCTTGTCTCTCAACATCATGGTGTGATCCAGAACACTTTCTCTCTCTCAGTTCCTCCTTGCCCTCTCTGGTTCCTGGCCACCATGATGTGAATAGCTTTCCTTCCTACAGGCCCTACTGCTATGCTGTTCCTGAGTTTTAGGCCTACCAGACATGGATGAAAATTTCTGCAACAGCCAAAATCAGCCTTTCCTTTCTTAAATTATGGGAGTTGGATGTCATGTCCCAATGACTGTGACTAAGGCACAAAGACAAAGCGAACTATGCTCAGCCTTAAGGTCAGTGTTCTCTAGACTGATGGAAGAGTGAAGAGGGAATGGTTAAGGCCTATATCTCAGATTGCTTGGCCACCAACAGCAGCAAAGCCAGTGAGCAGATCTGGATCCCACCCATCTCACCTTGGAGTTGATGCCTTTTGCTTTCCAGAAGCCTTGGATGAGGGGAGCAGTGTTGATTTCAGTCTGAGTTTAGGAGAGATCTGGGCTTCTAGAATATGGCGTGAATAGAACAGGTAAAGAAGAAGAACCAGCATTTGTGGAGTCCTGGCTCTGTGCCAGGGAGGTGCTTACTGCCCGAGCTCTCACCCTAACCTGGTTCTCAAAACAGGACTTGGGACATTTCAACTGGGAAAGAGCAGGTGAAAGGTTAAGATGCTCAGCAGGGTCACACAGACCTCAGATCCCCCCCTTCAGACCTCCCTCTCATCAGAGGCCACGAGCCTACTGATCAGACCCTTATTGAGCTCTTACTTTGTTCCAAGACAGTGCTAAGTTGTAGAACATTTTCCATGATCAATTATATGGTAGGCCATAAATTTAAGCCTCCATAGATTAGATAACCTACAAAGTATTTTATGTAACTACAGTGGGATGATGTCAGACATCAGTAACACATAGTTAGGAGATGCACAAATTTGTGGAAATTAACACACCTTTAACCAGTGGATGAAATACAAAATCACAAGGAAATTAGAAAATGTTTGAGCTGAATACAAGTAAAATGCAACATGCCAAAATTTATGAGATGTACAGAAAAAAGTATCAGTAGTATCTTATGCCTACCAATGCTTACAGAAATAAAATCTCAAAAAAATTATGAGTTAAGGAACTGAAAGAAGATTAGGACAGGGAAAATAAAAAAGAGAACAATCAGTGAAATCAAGTTCTTTGAAAAAAATCAATGAAATCGATAAACCTTTAGCTAGATGGAGTATAAAAAAAGAATGAAATCAGAGTGGAGACATTCCTACTGCTTCTACAGAAATAGGATGTGAAGAGTGCCGTGACAATCTTTGTCAACAAATTAGATAACCTGTGAGAGCTTTCAGTGACAACCGCCCAGTGCAGCATGCATGCTGTAGGGTCACCACCACTGGCCTAGATGACCTGCGCAAATTTCTGGAAATGCAAAACCTACCCAGACTGAACCACAAAGAAATGCAAGTGTAAGGGCTGGGGAGATAGCTCAGTAGAATAAGCACTTGCCTGGCAAGCACAAGGGCCTGAGTTCAATCCCCAGTTCCACCAAGAAAAAAAAAAAAAAAAAAAAAAAAAAAAAGAAATGCACGTGTGACAAACCTATAGCTAGTGAGGATAAATCAGTAATTTAAACTCTCCAGGTGAATGGCCTTGGCTTTCCAGTTTAGTGTGTGAATTCTGCCAACATTTAAAGAGCTGGTTGTCAAGTATCTCAGGCTTTGCTGCATAATAAGAAGAGAAAGGAATAGTTAATCACTTGCAAAGATCAGCATCACCCTGATCCAAAGCCAGTGTTCAAAGACAGAAAACTGTAGATCAACTCTCTTATCAACATTAATTCACCATGACCAGTTGGGATTTATCCCTGGAAAGCAAAGATAACTTGACATGAAAATTGATCAGTGTTAGATATCACATTAACAGTAAAAACAGTGCATGATCTCAATTGATGCAGAAAAAACACTTGATGGAATTTACCACGTTTTCATGATACAAAACTAGGAATAGATGGAAACTACCTAAATATCAAAGCCATACCTGAGAACCCACAGCAGGAAGACTCAAAGTTCCTCCTCAAAGATCAGGAACACGAAAAGATGCTTATTTTTCACACTTTTATTTAGCATAGACCTGAAAGTCTTAGGCAGAGCAGTAAAACAAGCAAAAGAACACACCCATATTGAAGTAAATACTCTAGGGGCAGAAATAGAATCTTCCAGGTGGATTTCATTTTAGCAGAATTTCACCACTAGGTGGCAGTGGTGAGCGGTTGCCGTTAGAGAAATTCAGGTGCACCACCAAGGGAGTGGAAAGAAAAGCTGGGTAGAGGTAGACAAGCAGGAGATATTGACCACATACAAACTCAGTGTCCCTGCAACTTAAATGCAGAAGCTTTTATGCTTGAGAGTGGAGCACGGCATCTCCTGAGCCCAGGGTCCAGCATGTGCACCACTGTTGGAGAGGACCCTCATCCTGAGAGAGGAGCCTGATCCTTGGTGGTGGCCAGGCCACTGGGAAAGATCCCACACTTCCACTGTCCCCACCAGGAAGAGAAACATAGAGAGCATGATACTCGCAGGGTAGGGCACCGGAGATCCTGAAAAGTGGCAACCAGTGCCTGAGAGGACCAGGACAGGCCTCTGGGAAGCAGAAGGCAGGCACATGACCATGCTTAGGCATCAGACCAGAGCTCTGAGAAGACTATGGCTGGGGGTTTCACCAGTTCCAACGTCTGCAAGAGGTGAAACCTAAGGAGAGAGGAGCTCAGGCTGGACCTGGAGTCAGCGTTCGCCCATTCTTCCCTCAGACATTGGATGTGCCGTGCTCACAGGCCTCCTGACTGCCACCCACCACCTGCCTGCAAGAGTCCATGAGGGACCCCTCCATCCTGTCAGGGCGAGGACACAGCAACCCTGAGGCTTCATTGTGCTCACTGGTCAGAGGGTGGCACTGGGAGGAGCGTGAACGGAACAAGACTGCCAGTGGGGAGACGGAGAGCAGACTCAGCAGGAGGCTGGCAGAGGAGGAGTCCAGGGTCAGCCACAGGCTTTGCAGGGAAAGGAGTTCGGAGGGAAGCAGAAGCTGGGTACTAAACACATCCTGCTGCATCCTCCCGCCTTGAATGGACTCAAGGGGTTGGAGCTCAACTTGTTTTTGTGGCGCAGTGAGTTGAACCCAAAGACAGTCGCTAGGAATGCGCTCTAACACAGAGCTACATCCCCGCTGGCCATGTGTGTAGGTTTTGGTGACTTTTGAAAAATATGTAGAAATAGGTACCCAAGATATTATATTCAGTTTTGTTTTGCTTTTTTTCAGTACTAGGGATCGAACTTGGGACCTTGTGCTTGCCAGGCTGGTGCTTATGCCACTGAACTATATCCCCAGTGTTCAATATTTTATGTTTAAATAACTATCAATCATAGCACTTAAAGAAAAATCTCTTTATTAAGTAAGGTGATTATATTTATCACCCATGCTTTTCAAATTATATCTGAGACAGTTTGCAAAAAAAGACATGAGTAATAAAGTTGGAGTCTGTATAGAAAGAATGATTATATTAGAACTTGTAAAGTAAAATAAATTGGTTTGACATGGTGAAATGGCATGCACCCTAAGTACTAGATTGAGAAAATTCTGGTTTTATTCTATTTTTTGAGAAATGGAAAATTGCCTAATAATGAATATAAATTTACCATTCAACTTGTGTCTAAATGCTGAATAATACAAAGCACAAGCCCAGCGCAACCCCATACCTCAGGTTAGAGCTTCTGCCTGTGCTCTGGGTCCGCGTGACAGGGAAGGGGTCTGTGCAGTGGTTGATTATACAGCAAGCTGGATTCTGGGGAGCGATGTCACCCATGTTGGTGAAAGGTTTAGATTTGCTATACTTGAATTTTTCAGAGCCACACATCTGCAGCACATAGGATGTGCTGCTATTCAGTGTAATTAATTAAACATATTAAAGAATTGGACTTTGTGGATGCCATTTTCATAGCATAAACTGCAACAATGGTAAGAATATTCACATCATTTTTCTCTTTCCAGGCACTTGCATCCTGTGTACATAACTTGCCGTGAGGAGAAGGAGGAGGAGTTTCTGCTTTATCACTGGGAATTTCCCATCAGAGAGTATGGTGTGAGCCAATGTTATTCAAGTCTATGTGAGGATGGAAGGAAAACGGCTGATTGCAACCACGTCAGAACTTTATCTAGCCTGATCAAGTGCAGCATGGAGAAGCCCAGACACGTATTCAGGTTGTTTTGGAGGCAATGCTATGAGACCTCCCAGGATTGCCCACTCTTGCTTCATTTGACGCTTGCTCAGCTTTAAAGATATACATATAAATAAATGCTCCATTTCACTTGAGAAGTACTTGCTTTGAGTGCAATAATGCCTTAGTCCTTTTGTGCTGCTCTGATGAGACACCCTGAAGTGAATAACCAATAAACAACAGAAATTTACCACAGTTCTAGAGACTGGGAAGTTCGTAAGTGATTGGACAACTTACACAGAAAGACACAGAACCTAAAGGAGTTAAATGATCTTGAAAGAGAACAAAGGAATCATTTGCACACTATACTCATTTCATGACTTACTATAACGTTAGCACAATCTGGGTGCTAGACAATATTGTTGTAAAGAGAGAAAAATGGATTAATTCAGAAATAAATCCTCGCTTATTTGTTTAGTTGATACCTAACAAAGCAATTCAAGGTAGAAAGGAAGTGTGTACCATGTGACAGTAGATCAATGTGCTGTGTACTTGGAAAAATGGGTGTGATTGAGCCACACTGCACAGCACATACAAAAAGTAAACCAGAAAGAAAAACAGGAAAGCTAAACCAGAAATGGGTTGTAAATGTGACTGTATAAGCTAAATGAAATTTTTAGAACATGAAAATACAGGCAATTTATAATCTAGTTTTAGCAAAGCCTTCTTAGACAGCATCCAGCAAGTATCAACAAACTTAAAAAGGCAAATTAGACCTTATCCAGATTAAACCCTTCAGGCTAGAGCTGTAGCTGTAGGTTAGAGCATTTATGAATCCCTGGGGTAGATTTCCAGCCCTGCAGAACAAAAATTTAATCAAAGCTCGACTCATCAGCCTGCTAATACAGCTACAACCAAAGCCAGGCAACACTCACTGAGGAGAAGAATTCTACTGCTATTTACCTAAGGCAAATCAAATAACATGCTCCTGCAAAGCCTTGAGTGAGAAGTTCCCAGCAGCCGCTCCAGTGGTGCAATTGGGTAGCAGGCAGTACTTACACCAAAAAGTTCCCAGAAGCTTTAAACATAATAACCCCAAGTGAAAATAGTTCCAGTGCCCATCAAAACAAGAAATGTTTACTGCACCTACCAGATTACAGTTCTAATTCATGTGTATCAGAGGGAGAGTCATCTCTCTTGGATGATTCTTGTCTTGGGTGGCGTATCGTTCATCTGCATAACTTTATCAGTAGGGCAAATACCACGGTAGATGGGTCACTCTGTCATAAGAGAGCTAAGTCGAGGGACCAAGTCTGAACCCAACTACAGACCTCCTAGGAACTTCTGAGAACCCAGCAGTGCAGAATGTCCTGTGCATAGTTGGGTTTCTGAGCCTGATAAAGAGACCTGCACTTGTACAATCTCCTCTACTCCTGTGACCTCTTCAGAGGCAGAAAGAGCTGTGGGTGACAACAGTAGGAAGCTCCACTGAGCAGGTGTTGTGGGGCATAAAGCTGCCTGAAGGGCCTAGGAGGAGGCCAGAGAGCTTAGAGTGTCCGTGGAGAGGTAGCCACAGATGGGGTTTTGGAGGTTCTTGGGGAGGTTGGGGCTGGTTTGTTGGGCTGAGGGTGATGAGGAGGTTGAGGTAACCTCTCAGTGTGGTGTGTTTTATTAAACAGTCCAGGGAGACTCCTACCTCCTGCCCCAGCGATGGGTGGGTGGATATCTAAACAGGGATCAAAAGGATAACAATTTCCTTTTAGGGGGGTTACTTTAAGGATCATATTACATAGACTATTGGAGAGAATTTTTTTTTCAGAGTCATAAAAGCCTAACACAGTACAACTAAACATAAGATAACTTGGACAATTTCCTTGCTTATTGAAAGATAGTATAGTAATTTAGACTGCATTTATGAAGCATTTCATAAGTTATCTTTTCTAAGATTGTCAGGGTTCCATTTTTTTCCTTAAATGAAGGATAAGCTTAATGGTGAGGTCTGTGGGAATATGGCACTGTGGAGCAATTCTGGCAGTCACTGTATTTGTCAAACACTTATGGTCTCTGGTGCCCTTCCAGATTCTTGCCATCAGGGATGATCCTCTGCCTGGCCCTTGAAAAGTGACTGGGCCTGCATAATTGGATGAGGCCTAAGTGACACTATAGGAAATCATGCAGAATTTCCATCTCACTCTCCTTAGGACCCTACTCTGCACAAACATCCTTCCTTCAGTTCAAGGGACACAGTTACTTTGGGGCCCATGAAGGGTCCTCGAGTGTTGCACTTGCTGATAGCTACCTCCTTGTTCCTGGACACCAGCTAAGGGCTGCAGAGTGTCCCTGAACTCTCTGAGTGATACCAGTCCCTCCCTCTGACTGGGCCTGCTGATGGAGGTTGGACAAGCTGTTCAAAGCCCTGTAGTGCTGAGCCCTGCCTGAGCTCAGGCCCCTACTTTGTCTTCAGTGTGGGTCCTGTCTGCTTTTCCTCTCTGCTTCCTTTCCCCCGCATAACAGTTCTTATCCTGGTCAGTTTCCAGTCCTGATGCTGAGAGGAAATGAGCCCTACCCTGCCCTGTGCAGCAGGCAGGGTCCTGAAATGTTAGGGATGGGATCAGAGCAAAAGCTCTGTCAGAGGATGCTGGGTCCTGAGTGTGGCCATGCTTCTCCCTCACAGGCCCAGGAAAGACAGTCAGATGCTTCCAGTTGAAAATAAGAAAGATTTTCAGGATTGCAAAGAGGAGAATATTGCTACTTACTGACAATGACAGTGACCATTCATAACAAAGGTGAACTGCTTCAGACACACCAAAAAGTGAAGCTGGAAAGAAATTAGAAATTTCGGCAGCAATCAGGCCTGGTGGGTGAGTGAGACTGCCTGGGGCCTCCTGGAAACTCATTTGACATAGTAACATGGTCTGGTGTGTGGGTGGTACTTAATCTGTCAGAAAGGCACAGTGTGGAAAGCTGCTGCCTAACTCCCTGCAGGGAGACTAGAGACAAGACCCACTCAGCTGATCCAGGAGCAGAACTTCTTGCCAGAGTGGCATAGCAGGTTCACCTCCAAGGGCTATAGCAGAAAGAAGTGGAGCACAGCAGCCAGACCCAAGCCACACCCACATGGATGAGTTTGAACTTGTTAGATCCAGATCTGGTGCTAAGGTAAGAACTCTGCCAAAGCTTTACACCAAAGATCAGAAGGCAGAGCTATAGAAAATAGGCTCTGAGTTGACCCAGAACAAATGCTGAGGACAATAGCAGAGAAAAAATTGGAAATCACACATTTGAAATCTCTGAAATAATAGAATTTGAAGTGGAGAAACAACTGCAGAAAGGTATAGAGGAAATCAGATCAGAAATAATTTCTGAGATAAAAAAAGAAATGAGAACTATAATGAGACAAGCACTAAGTGCTTCTAAAGAAGATGCTGATTAAAAATAGAGGAGAATAGAAAAATGATGGAATTCTTGAATGAGCAATATAGGAAAGTAATAGAATGCATGAAGCAGATTCAAAGTGCTATATAGGAACTTAAAACCTCAGTCACGAGCTGGCAAAACCGTTTCAATGAAAGACCTTAAAGATATGATTGAAGCTAGTGAAAAAATAACAAGAGATTTCTTAAAAATAACTAGGAGGCAGGAATAAATAATTCAATATCTGCAAGACAATGTAAAGATGAACATTGTAAGACTAATAGGCATCAATTAGAAAGAAGGAGTCAATACACATGATATAAAAAGAATATGGACAGAAGTAATAGTAGAAAACTTCCCAAATATGGGGAAACAACTTGACATTCACGTAACTGAAGCATATAGGACTCCAAATAACATCAACTCAATTAAAAAACATCCAGAAATACAATAATCAAGATCCCAGAAATTCAGCACAGGAACAGTATAGTAAAAGCTGCTAGAGAAAAGAAACAGATCACATTTAAAGGAAAACCTATTAGAATAATGGCAGATTTCTCTTCACAAACCATCAAGTCAAGAAGAGCATGGAGCAATGTATCACAAGTCTTGCAAGAAAACAAATTTCAACCCAGACTGATATAACCTACAACACTCTCTTTCAAGTATAATGGAGAAGTGAAATACTTCCAGGACCAAGAACAACTAAAGAATTTCATAATGACAAAACCACTCCTACATGGTTTACTAAAAGATTCTACAGAAGGATCAAAATGACCACAACACCATGAAGGAAACTGGAAAGAACCCACCAAATAGGGCAAACAATTAAACATAGGACAAAAAGAGGTATACAACAGCAGTCTTTCAGCTATTCTTTTGTATACAGAAGCAAAATATTTCCATTAGCATATTTTACAAATGGACTTCTCCCGTACCCTACAGTCAGGATTCTGCCTGGGTCTACGGTGAATATCAAAGAAATAGCAGTAGCTCAGTCCCACAAGTGACACCTGGCCACCAGTAAGCATTATGGACATTGTCAGTGTACATGACATACTAGAATTTTGTGCAATATCCTATTCCTAAACTATTAGAGATTCTGGTCATATATTTACCATTTCTGTATTTATGTTTCGTTTTATTCTTAGTAATTCTTTACTACTATGGAAACTTATTTTTAAGTAATGGGTTTTATTTTATTTTTTAATTTTTAATAAGAAATAACAATATGATAGTTTCAAAACATGTTAGTAGTGCATTCATAATAATCGATACATTGAATATTGGTGTCCTCATAGTAGTTATACAGAGCACAGGGTGCAGACATGATAAATTTTCCAATCCATATTAATAGGGGAAGAAAAAAAGAAAAAAAAAACAAAAAAGTCTTCTTTTTGTACAAAGAGGGAGTAGTTGTATACATAGTCCAACGTTCCAAAATTGCAGTGGGTTACCAGTGAAACTGGCAATGTTGGAGGCTGTTGGTATAAGCCTCTTACAGCTCATCATACTAATCTAGCTCTGCATTCTATGCCTCTTAATTAAGCTTTTCTGCTGGGTGATCAAGGGCAAGTTAAGGCAAGACCTGCATAACAGAACATTCATCTTTTGTATCTTTCAGGGTCAAATCCCCTCAGGATTAACTTTGGAACCATGTACAGTCAGTGCTTTGTAGAACTGTTGCCAGTGTCAGCTATCGGGACGAGTCACGGCCATTGCTTGACCAGTTTGCTCTCTGTGAAAGCCTGAGAGAATGTTTTTTTCTCTAGGGGACTCTCCTTAGGCACATTACTTCATTTATCCCTTTCCTCTGAGGTCCCTTAATCTCCTTGAACAGAAAATTTGGGAAACCACTGAGTTATAGGATGTTACAGCACAGGTTCTGTTCTGTCCTGAGTCCTCACTGACCTTGAAGAGCTAGGGACAAACTATTGGCTATCCTTGTAGCCCTTCTTTTTCTCCAATATTTGGTCTGTCAACTTACATTCTCAACCCTCCAGCAGAGAAACTTCATGATACTGTTACTCTATAATATAGGTAATTGAGCTTAACATCACTATCTTTCTGTGTA
>PVKN010000282.1:0-87937 GCA_004027915.1 Capromys pilorides | reverse complement strand
GAGAAGGAGGAGAAGAAGGAGAAGAAGGAGAAGAAGGAGCTAAGAGGCAAGAATGCAGGGGCTTTGAGGATCCCCGGGGATAAGGTCACTTTCCAATCTACATTACTTGTAGCCTAGCAGGGTGACCTGACACCTAACCCTGAGGCTCTGGCCCTCCATGACCAGTAAGCATCAGTGAGGGATGGGGAAGAGACAGCGCAAGCCAGCGCAGGAGTGAGCTTGTGTAGGTCAGCGAGGACCAGAAGAGGGCGGTGCTACCCACAGCCGCCCAGCCGGGGCTCTGCCCCTTCTTGGCCAGGTTAGTCTCTGGCTTCTCTGCCTGGTATGGGTCCCTGCAAAGGAAAGCTCCTAGCTGGGTGCTCTCAGAGGTAGGGTGCTATCATTGTGAGTCAAGCTGAGGCTCTCTCGCAGCCTGACCTAGTGACCTTACCCTCTTGCCATTAACGCCAGGTCCACAGCACCTGGACCCTCGATGCTGCTACCCCAGCCACACTGCCACTGCCCACACCACCCCCAAGGTCTGGTGGAATGCCCTGCCCCAACCCCTCCATCGCTTCAGTTCTTTGCACCCACCAAAGGGCCAGGTGGGGACATAAGACTCAGGCCACTAGTGGAGTGAGATGAGAGGGCCCCTAGCTGCCTGGTGCCCACACGGCTGAGCAGTACGATTCCTGCACAGGACCTTGTCCAGAGTAATCCCTCTGGGGTCAAGCAGCCCAGGTTTCTGCCTCCACCCAGCATCCTCTGGCCTAGAGGAACCCTCTCCTCACCCTGGCGACAGGAGGAGCAGAAGACCTTTCAGGACCTACTCAAGCTCTGCTGGATCCAAGAGTTAGGGGACTCACCTCCCTTGAGCCCTAGAGACACCACCCTAGGGGCAAAGCCACTATCCTGGGACCCTGACCTTTTCTCCTTACCCTACTCTGCCAACCACATACTGGTTACCTGTGCTCACTGTGCCCTATGTGTTGTGGTTCCTAAATGAGGGCTTTCCCGCCAGGCCATCCAGATATGCCCGGTTGTGCCCTGGAACTCCCCAGAGACACTTCGGGCAGGGCCTCTCTCCTGGGCCAAGCCTAGCCTTCAGGAAGCTTCCCTATTATACTGCTCCAACTGCTTTTGGAGATCAGAGGAGGGCCAACTTTCCCTCTGATGGCCCTAAAGACTGATGCTGGGGACACTGTCCCAAGAAGACTGACATGTGATTAGAGCAGGTAAGGGCTGAGCTGCCGCTACAAGCTCTGATCCAAGAGGACGCCTCATGGGTGGGATCTGGCCCTCACCTCTCCCCTGGCGCTGGAATCGCCTTTGCTTCTGACCTTGAGGGCCCTTAAGCTCCTACTTTACTGTCAGATGCCCTACACAAATCTTTACACTCTCCCACCCAATGCACCTCCAGGCCTGGGTTGGGTGGCCAGCACCCAGTGCTACAGGGGCAGCTCAGGAGGGGGCAGGGGCCAGGGTAGAGGGCATGCATTGGGCTAGACCCACAGGAGTAGACCCACATGTGAGCCCCAGCCACAGGCCAACCCAGCATAGCTGAATGCAAACAGCTGTGCTGCATGGGGTGGCACTCACCCGCCTGTGTCAGGACAGCCCCGGGCACCAGCAGTGGTGACAGCTTGGTGTGTCACCTCCCTTGCCACCTGCGCAGCTCGGCAGGCAGGCACACAACTCCTCCAGATGCACAGAGCTTGGGGCCCCATGCTGTCCTGGGTCTGCGCCAGCCATCTGATGCCCCCCAACCCCCTCCTCACCCCAACTCTCTACCCCGCACCGCTGCCATCTGTCGGCAGCAGTGGAGCTGCACCAAGCCATGGCCCAACCCTCTCTAGGTCCCCAGGTCCTGAAACTGTAGTGGTAACAATGAGTCCTCCCTGCTCCTTACAAGGCGCCCCTGGACTCCACGGCTGTTCTTGGGTACAGGCGCTGACCTATCCCTGGGTCCGCCTTCCTGGCCCTCCCTTAATCCGACTAGGGCTGTCTCAGGCTGCTAGGCAGGGTTGGAGGGCCAGCCTGCACTTGCACCACCATGTCACCTCTGCTTGGGGATCCCTACCCCACCCACTTTACTGGCACTCCCCAAGTTCCCACCAACTCCTCAGCTTGGTCAGAGCCTCTGGTGCCCCCTTAGCCACCCTCCCAACCCAGTGCAGCCAAGAGGGGATTTCAGGTAGGATTCACCCTGGGCTCCTGCCCAGCCCCCACCCCAGCCCCCTCTGGTTTTCAGGCTGTCTTGCTGCGGAGAATCACACTGGACAGGGCTCATGGGCTCTGCTACTGTCCACCTGCTTTACAGAGGAAGAAAGGAGGCCCGGAGGGACATGGCCAGGAAAGGAGTCCTCTCATCTGGTGACCTAGGCCACCAGGGTTGGAAGCCTGGGACTTGGGGGATGGATAACAATGGAGGCAGTCCGTGCCCACCTGCCCTGGAGCCCCAGGCTCTGCCCTGCTTTCCCCGCCCTCCTCCCACCCTGGAGCCTATGGAGGGTCCTCTGCCCCGGAGGATTCCGAGGGTGTGAGCCTGGCCCCCATCACTTGCCACCGCATCCAGGACCCAATCCAGTCTGCCGCTGCTTGGAACTGGACAGGGAGAACCAGAGTCCAGAGGATCCCAGGTGGTCACCAATGGGCCCTGGGCCCTGAGTGAGGGGGAGCACACTGTGCCCATGGCCAGAGCCCTGGACAAAGGCTACAGGCCCTGAAAATCTGTCTCTGGGGCACCAGAGACTTCCCAGCTACCTGTGCTGGGAATGCTAAAGGGGATGGCAGGCAGGGGCCCAGGGGTGCACATGACAGAGGACACGTGGAGGCAGGACAGCCAGCGCAGAAAGGGACACTGGGCTGATGGTTAGAAGCCAGCAAGGAAATGACCTGAGGACCAAGACCAGCACGACAGAAGGGGAAAAGAGGGCTGGGCCAGGATGTGGTTGAAGACTCAGGATGGGGGCCTTGGGTGAGGACGAGGCCAATGGGCTCTAGGTGAGGGTGCCACCCCAGGGCAGTACCACACTAAGTCTGGGGACTGCTGCGAGCAGACGGCTGGGCAGGGTTCTCAGTGCCAAGGATGCCCTTCACCCTTCTCCAGGCTCAATAAAGCCACTAATTAGCATCCTGACCACTCAATTAATTAGGCTGCACGTGCTTAATTACGATGGGGGGGTTTACCATCAGCACCCCACCCCCACCCCATAACGCTGAGATTTATTGACCAGAACAGACATATGAGGAAATAATCACCATCAGCAGCCAGCAGGGTGCAGTGGGGAAGGGGGACAGTGGGAAGCCAACCCCTCAACCCCATGTGAGTTCCCCACCCTGCAGCATCCCCCTACACACGAAGGCCCTGCCAGTCCTGCCTGTTCTGTCCTCTTGCCCTTAGCCTAGAGTGACCTAGAGGCTTCTGGAGAAGGCCAAAGCTCACCCCTCCCAAGCCTTCCGCAGTGGTCTCCGTTCTGGGTGACATAATGCCAGCAGACATTTTCTTTCACCAGACCCAGACTCTGTTGCCCCCGCTGTTCAATCCAGACTGCAGAATCCCATTGGTGGGCTCTGTCTCTGGACACCCAGCCCCTCAGACAGCCCACTGTGTACTCCTCTTTGGTCCTATGTAGTCAATGTGATAGTTTTTCTTAGACATTAAGGAGTTTGTATCTTATCTCCTAAATGAGTTATAACACTGGTCCAGAGCAGCACTGTTGGTGAACTGTGTGGTGGTGATCATGGTAATGATGGCTGGCGCCATGGTTTGGAGTAGTTTGTGAAGTGAATCCCCAGGCGTTCATATCCGGGAAGCTCAGTGTCGGGGGTGATGCTGCGAGAGGTGGCGGGATCTGTAAGAAGTGGGAAAGATCTGTAGTCAGTGGGGGCTCCTTTGGTGGAAGGGGTTAAAGAAGTTCTTATCAGACCCTGGTTAGGCCTTTCAAGAGAGTTGCTATTCAGAAGCAAGACTTGGGCTGGAGGCGTGGCTCAGAGTGCTTGCCTGTGGAGCCTGAGGGTCAATCTCCAGCACTAAAGAAAAAAGTAAAGGAGAAGAAAGAGCAAGTCTGGGGCCAGGGAGATAGCTCAGTGGAATAAGCACTTGCCTGGCAAGCGTAGGGTCCTGCGTTCAATCCCCAGTACTGGGAAAAAAAATAAATAAATAAAGAGCAAGTCTGTTGCCTTCCTGGTCCGTGCGCTGTCTTGCCACGTGATCATTCCCTGTCACAGGCACTCGCCATGGTGGTGGTGATGGTGGTGATGGTGATAGAGGTAGAAGTGATACTGACGGAAGTGGAGGTAATGGTGGTGGTAATGGATGTGGAAGTGAAGAAGGTGGAGAGGTGACGGTGGTGTGACAGAGAGAGAGGCTCTTGGAACCACAAGGCTGGGGCTGAGGATGGCATAGGCGCAGCCCACTTTCCCTGTGGGGTCCCTGTGGGGTCCTGCCTGGGGAGCACTGCCTGGGAGGGTCAAGGCTGTCCCCTTTGTCTGGTGAAGGCAAGGCAAGCTGTAGACTTCAAGGCTTCATAACCAGGGAGGGCGTTTGGGGTGAAGGTCTTGGCTCAGTGGGCTCTGCATTCTCCGTCTCCCGGGGTCAGCCCTGACCTCACTTTCTAGCTGGGGAGCCTTGGGGTAGGGTTCCAGCTCACCTCTGACCTTTCCCTGGGCTGGTGTGGCTGTCACATGGAAGGCACATTGGTGGTAGAACAGGAACTGGAGGAGCAGTGTTTGGATGGGTAGGAGCCTCTCCTAACAGAGGTGCTTGGGAGAAAGTCCCCGCGACCCCTTTGCTGTGCCCATACTGCTGGGGTGGACTTCCTGCCGGCAGCTGCTGGGCAGATATTCGAGGCCTACGGCCAGGGGCAGGCACTTCCCGCCACCAGAGCAAGGCAAGGCCACGTCCCAGAAGACAGGCCAACCAGGGCACATGACAACTAGGGTGTCAGAGCTAATGCCCACACCAGACCCCAGATG
Organism: Capromys pilorides; assembly: GCA_004027915.1. Lineage (NCBI taxonomy): Eukaryota > Metazoa > Chordata > Mammalia > Rodentia > Capromyidae > Capromys > Capromys pilorides. The sequence continues at coordinate 82,981 of PVKN010000282.1, read as the reverse complement.
GGTGCCTGAGGTCACCCTGGGAAGGGCAACACACTCTACCCTGGGGCAGACCTCTGCAAAGCCATGGGACCTCAGGCACTAAGAGGTGAGGACAGGCAGAGGGCAGATCTGCCCAGGCTGGGAGGGCAGAAGGCCCCATCCCTCCCTTAACTATGGTGGGCACTGGAGTCAGATATAATTACTCACTCAGTGTATCATAATTACTGCAAATAGCCCATTAAAGAGAAATTATCATCAGTATGATATTAGCAGACAGCAGGGGGAAATGAAGAAAGAAAAGTGCTTATTCTCCCATTGTCCCCTTAATGGGGACAAGAGAGGGAGAGGCAGTGGAGCACCCTTGGCTGACCCGCCACTGCCTTGAGCCAGGCCAGGTGGGGCAGCCCAGGTGACGGGATGGGTCTGCCTCAGGCCCCAAACCTCATTCCTTGGCCCCCTTGTTGGGGCTCCTGGAGGACCCCCAAAGATGCCAGGAACCTGGATGTTGTGGACACAGTTGCCTGAGTATGGACTCGGTCTCCTCCCAAATGCCACCTAAATGTGGAGAGCAGGGAAACACAGCAGGTGAGGAGGGCAGGTCTCACAGGGCTTGGGGTCAATGTAAACAGGGGAGAGTGAGAGAAATTCCCCAACTGTAGCCACCAGACCACTCCTGGTAGCCTCTCCCAGCCACATAGGACAGCAGGGAAAGAACTTGGGAGCAGGCTCCCTGGGGGAGGGGTTAGTTTAGTGACGGCACAAGCCAAACCACACCCTTTGCCTCTCCTTTAGTAGGACACCAGTGGTCTGTAACCAGTGAGAGACTAGAGGAGCAACCTCTGAGATGCTCTATGGCCATAGGGCAAAGACCAGTCACTGCTTACATGGATTCTCATGAAGCTGGACAATTCTTGGTTCCCTGTGGGGAGACCCACCTCAGATAAGACCACTACACTGGCCACTGAGTGTCATCCAATACAGGACAGCTGAACATCACAGGCAGGCAAAAAAATAAAACCTGCCATGAGGCGGATCAACCAGCCAGTGACGAGGTCCCTGAGCACTGAGTGTGCAATACAGCAGCACCAGCACCTGCGTGCCACTGTCCTCTGAAGGCCAGGCGCTGGGACACAGGTCCACTGGGTCAGGCCTCACACTGCCCCTGGTGAGGGCCATGTTATGAGAGAGGCACAAAAGGTCATGTCCCATGCATAAAGTCAACAGCTAGGAGAGGCAGAACTGGGATTCAGGCAGGCAGGGTGGCCACAGAGAGTGTACACTGAGCGTACTCAGTGACAAGAATGAGAGAGACAGACAGACAGACAGCAGACAGCAGACAGCAGGGGGAAATAAAGAAAGAAAAGTGCTTATTCTCCCATTGTCCCCTTAATGGGGACAAGAGAGGGAGAGGCAGTGGGTCAATGCCTCTGAGAGGCAGAGAGACAGAGAGAGACAGAGATAGAGACAGACAGACACACATACACACAGACATACACACACACATACACACATACATACACACGCAGATCACATAATCAAAGAATAAGAAAAAGCTCAGTTGAAAAAGATACTCCGCAGCCAAATTAGAAGATAAACAACAAATAGAAAACAGGAAAGAGATACTAGAAAAACGCAAGATTTGCCAGGAGATCCAACTTCCAAGGGAAGACAAGAAAAGAAGGAGAAAAAAAGGTGTGGGGTTAATTATCAAAGAACTATACCCACCCCATTGTCCAGAACTGCAAGACTGAGTGTCCAGCCAAAAAGCCACATCCAAGTCCAACATGATGATAAGTGAGAAACCCTTGCATGTCACTGTAGAAAGTTAGGTCACCAATGCCAAGCAATTAAAAACAAAACCTTTCAGAGAGAAAAACACTATTAGACTGTACAAACCTCCCAACTCTCACCTCTGATACCTGTTCTCAGGAAGTGTCTAGAGGCTTTGTCCCCAGAAGGGGGAGTCAGCCAAGAAAGGGAAGGGGTGCAAACGTGGGAGGCAGGGAGGGCGTTCTAGACAGCCTGGGCAGCAGCCATCCAAGAGCTGGACAGCTCTTGCCAAAAAAGTGTCCCAAGAAAGTGAACCTCAAGTAATGTCTAAAACTATGTCGAGAGATTAATTCTAGGAAGATGAGAGCGCTTGTGAAACATTTCAGATAGACACACAGAAAGGCAAAGTAAAGCCAGGAGGCAAGTATTAACTCCAGAAAAACAAAGAAGTTGCTCAGGGAAGAACATTTAATTATAGTATATTTTTTTGTTCAAGCAAGAAGAGCATTTACACAGTTATAATAATGTAAATGCTGTTTTTTTTAAAAAAAAAATACTGCCATAAACTTGGTGAAGACGTTAGAAAGGGAACATGCGTAATGGAATGAAATATTTATCCATTTGTAAATAATTGCATATGTCTAAAACCAATCAATCAAGAAATAGTAATACAAGCCTTGTCTATGGAGATTCGGAGGTAAATACAGGAAGAAACAACATAAAGAGTTGGAAATAGCTCTCTCGCTGGAAGCGGGTCTGGGACGGGGACAGGAGACCAATGAGTTTTCAGTCTTTTATGACTTTTTTGTTTTTCAGTACCAGGGGTTGACCCAGGACCTTCACATTGATGTACATTTCCAGCCCTTTATTGTATTAATTAATTAATTAATATTTTCTTTTTGAGACATGGTCTCTCTAGTATATTCCAAGATTGGGCTCCTCCATCCTCAGCCACCCAGAGTGCTGGGATTATAGGCATACACCACACCTGCCTTTCTTTCTTTCTTTCTTTCTTTCTTTCTTTCTTTCTTTCTTTCTTCCTTCCTTCCTTCCTTCCTTCCTTCCTTCCTTCTTTTCTTTCCTTCCTTCCTTCCTTTTGTCTTCTGTCTGTCTTTCTTCCTTTCTTTTTTTTAAACTTTATTTATGTACGGATGTACATATATATGTATGTATGTATGTTAGAGGTAGGACTGGCGCAGCATGTGATGCCGAGAATTGAACTAGTCCCTGCAGTCCTAAGCTTTCTTAAGCAGGAGCTTTAGATCAATGAGCTATCTCTCCGGCTCTCATCCTTTCTTTTTAAATAAACGTGCATATGTCACTCTGAGAGAATAAAATTGAATGTAGCTGAAAGCCATCTGCTGGGGCTAGGGAGATACTTCAGTAGAAAAAGCACTTGCCTGGCAAATGCAAGGACCTGAGTTCAATCTCCAGTTCTGAAGAAAAAAAAAAAAGCCAATTGCTATAGCAAGTGAACAAAAGTAACTTCTGGGAGGCCACAGAAGTGCCAAACAGGCTGCAGCACAGCCTCGGCAGACCTGGAGGCCAAGGGGACCAGCTGTGCCCAGGACCAGATCTAAGGCCCTGGTGGGCGCAGAGCAGAGCACAAGCCTGTGGGAGGGGTCGTGAGACCCCGAAGAGCAGCCACACAGTGTGCCAGGCTCCAGGCTGGCTCCAACCGGGTGGCAGTTTTGCACCTGATCAGGGAGGAGGGATAGGAGGTGCAGGCAAGGACAAGAAAGCCAGGGCCCCTTGAGACAACGTGGAGTGAAATGCATCAGACATACGGGCTTAAATATCACATGGTTTCTCTTGAGTGAGAAACCCAAAGCATAAATAAAGAGCAAAATAAAGGTGAGATAGAAGGAGGTGGGGAGATAAACTTTCTCAAAGAGGAAGAGGATCAAGAGAGAGGAGGAGGAAAGGGAGTTGGGAAAAGAAATGAAGGTGTGTTAGGTACGTGGGCCAACTCTCCACAGAAATGGAAACATTATATACTACATGTGTTTACTAATAAAAATAAGTAAATAAAATAATGTTAGTTGTGACAAATAATAACAAAAGAGAGAAGAGTTGTCTCAGGACCTCTGAGCAGCCCGGGCTTACTGCACCTAGCAGTTGGGTCAGCTTGGCTGGCTGCAGTGTCATCATTGGAAAAAGTCAGGAGAGATCCTGGGGTCAGTAAATATATGAGATGGGAAGCAGAGAGAACAGGAAGTGGGTGTGAGCAAGTGAAGGGTGCTGTAGGGGCCTGTGTGGTGGCCGAGTTTCTTGGGAATGAGTGTAAGACTTGAGGGAGTAAGAGAGGTGCTGGGGGACAGATGGGGGTTGAGAACTCGGGGTTTATGAGCTGTTCCCTCACTTCACCTTTGGGGTTTCCCTCTACTGACAGCACCCATCTTCCCATCTACCCATCTCTATTACTGTTTTCTGTCACTGTAACAAAATACCAGAAGCAGGCTACTTAAGAAGAAAGGGGCTTATTTAGTTCACAGTTTGGAGGTTAAAAGTATAAACAGCATAGAACCAGTTGTCTTGGTGAGTCCCTTGTTGCTGGGACAAAATACTTAGAACCTACAACTTGAAGGACTTAAGGTGTATTTTGGCTCATGTTTAAGTCCACAATTGCCTGGCTCCAAGATAGGACGGAGCACTTGCTTGGAAAGCACAAGGTCCTGAGTTCGACTTCAAGTACTCTCTCCAAAAAAATAGACAAGATGGAATAGCACAGGACCATGGTGATGGCAACAGAAACAGAAAGAACAAAAGAAGGAACAGGAAGGAAAAACACCCTTCAAGGCCATGCCCTAGTGACTCACTCTCCAACCAGGCCTCACTTAACAGCACACTTAGCTGTGAGTTGATCGCGGGACCAATCCACTGTTGACATAGCATCCCATGATCCAATCACCTCTCAAAAGTTTACCCTGTGAAAAAAAAAATAAAAAAAAAATAAAAAAATAAAAAAAAAAAAGTTTACCCTGTGATCATGTAAGGTTTTAAAAGACTGTTATGGTTTGTGTCTAGTTGTCCCCCCAAAGCCTCATGTAGTCATGGGGCAAGGACTTCTAGAGTTTGAGATTAACTCATGATCCACTGGGATTATGAGTGATCCAAGGATAAGATTATGGGTCTGAGTACTGCTGGGATTATGGGTGTGGCATGAGGCAGATAGCCTGAATGTACTATAAAAGAGATAGAGAAACAGACTCTCTCTCTGTTGCCTCTGTTCCCATTGTTGATGTTCTGCTACCATGAACTGCTGCTCTCTGTCATGTGCCATTCAGCCTTGGAGCCAGCCAAGTATGGACTGAAACCTCCAGTAACTGGGAGCTAAACAAATCTTTCCTCCCTTCATTTTGGGTGTTGGGTATTTGTCCCAGCAATGAGAGAAGAGTAACTGAGACAGGGACATCCTGGTGGAAATCATAAAACAGCTAGACTTCCCCAACAGGTGGCAGAATGCATGTGAGAGGAAACAGTCAACAGTCAAGAGAGGCAGGGCAGTGGGGTGGGCAGCTCAGCCTTTTGTAAGAACTGTCTTGTCAGAACTAACTCAGAGATCCCTTCCAAGGGCCTTCCCCTAGTGACCTAAAGATCTCTCACCAGGACCCAGCTCCTAAAGGATCCACCCCCATACACACCGCCACATGCAGAACAAGCTTCCAACGCATGGCCCCTTGGGTTCAATCAAACCAATCCCAAACCACAGCACCATCTACCGGTCTATCCACAGATCTATTCATCCACACATCCATCCATTCACCCATCCCCATGTCCATCCACACATACGCCCATCCACCTATTCACCCACCCAACCATCCATCCACGTGTTCACCTATCTATCCACACTTCCATTCACCGCCCACCAATCCATCCATCCATCCATCCACCCATCTATCCAGCCATTCACCCATCACCAGCCATCCCTCATCCTTCTATCCACTTCCTATCTTCCCACCCATCCTTCCATCTTCCTACTCATCTACCTGGTCTTCTGTACATCCATCTAACTACCCACCACCTACTTACCAAATGTCTTCTGTATACTCTTGCTGGCCATCCCTGATCCATAAGTACTTACAGCTGCTCACAGTGGTCTTGACTGTGGTTGAGGGAGGCTGGGGTCTGGACCTGAATCCCAGGTATAGATCATGGATTGCTAGCCCTGGGTTCTTTCTAAAGGCAAAAAGGAGTTCAAAATCTTTGGTCCTTTACCCAGCATTGTGTTGTGTATTGGCAACACCACACCATCTTTTGCATTTTCATCTGGGATTTTTTTTTTTGGCTGGCTCAGGATGTCTTAAGAGTGGGTATGGGGATCAAACGCTGTCCCCTATGCCTGACTAGGATTGCTCACACAGGCATTTAAACCACTGAGCTAACCTGAAAGCCCCTATGCATTTTCACTTGGATTGACTCTTTACTTCTCCTCTTCTTGTCCTCCAAGCCCTAAGTCCCAGCTTCTGGGTGGATAGTTGGAATCACTAATTCATTCTTCTTCCTTTCTAAGAATTTTCCACAGTGGCTCAGGCATTAAAATCTCCACATCCTAGTCTTTCTTGCAAGCATGTGAGGCCACGTGGCTGAATTCTGGCCATGAGATGTAGGTGAAACGATCATGAAACAATTTCCTAGACTTTTGCAGAGTTACTCTTTTTGCTTCCTTCTTTTAATTACTTTCTCTTCCTTCTTAGCATACAGATGCAATGGTTAGAACTGAAGCAGTTATTTCAGACCTTAAGAGTATAGGTCAAGATAGAAAGAGCCTGAATCCCGAGCCATCATAGGGGTCTTGAACTATCAACCTCTGGACTTTTCAAAGTTAAGACTTAATTGTCCATTATGTTTCACTGTTCTTTCAGTTGCATTGTTCACTTGAGTTGCTGGATATTGCAACTGAACCTTTGGGCAACTCAAGCCAAAAATTCTAAATATAGGTTAAGGCAGGACACCAAACACACTGGTGGAGAAACAGCCTCCTCTGCCCCTTCTCACTGTCTTCAAGAAAGTGGAACCCAGGGGCAGGGGAGGATTGGGAGTCCTTCCTGTCCCTGTTCTCTCCTCATCTGACTCTAGCAGCCTTTGGGCAGCAGCTCAGCCAGATCCTGGAATTTTCCAAAAAGATCTTTCCAGGTAGCAAAGGTCAATGTGCTTCTGATTTATTTGTTCTATGTAATGCGTCTTGAATGTTACTTAATTTCATGGGAGGGGGACAGATTTGACAGCTAAAAGGCCAGACAGTGGGGTCTGGGAGTGTGTCTGAGCTTTTCATGTGAATTCTTGCAGAAATAATTCTCCCTGGGTGCTAAATGGCACGCCTTTTTAGATCTTAATCTCTGCATAGTCCTAAGTCCCCTGTGTGGGACTCCAGATTTTCTCAAGTCAGCCTAGTTCTGCTCTCCAAACTGGGCAGAAAGTGCCAAGGGATTGGGGTGGGTTTGCCCATAAGAAGTATGCTGATTTTAAAGGCTGATGGGCAGGGTAGTGCCAATGGCCAGGTAGCATGGGGGACAGCCCCAGACTGGACATGGCAGTCATGAGAAAAGGAACAGAGTGGTAGATACAGTGGTAGATGCAAAGGGGATGCATTTTATCATTTTGGACAAGATGAGGTTGTGTGGGGTCCCCCAGGACAGGCTGAGGGATCCTCACCAGGAGCCCTAAGTTGCCTGCAGGTGATGGCTCCACACTCCTAGTGCTTCCAAGCGCCCTACAGACAGATGTTTGTGGCCATGGATCAGGGCCAGTACTGCATGTCCACACGTTACTCTCCTGTTCTGGGAAGCCTTCGAGAGTGACAAATGACTTGTAGAAGAGACCCTTCTTTGATCCTCATGAGGTCCCCTGTGCAAATGCAGGTGGGTGGAAACAGTTCAATGTCTTTTTGCAGGTGAGCTGCTGGACCCCACAGAGGTGTGCCCCCTGCAAGTGGACACAGAACTGGGGCTGAGCCCAGCCTGACTCAAGCCCAATGAGAGGCCCTGAAGGTCCGGGTGGGTGGCAGTGGGGTGAGCTCAGGAAAGGATATGATTATTTTTCAGGGAAGGGTGTGATTATTTTACCCACCCAGGGGAGAGGCCCTGGAGCTAGCCCCACCCACTTCACGTGTGGTCCACTTCCCTTGTGATACAGGACCACCCCACCCCAGAGAGGAAGCTCTGGTCCAGATGGTAACCAGGCCTGTCATTGTTGCACTGGCAAGTGGAGTCCCAAGGCTGTGCCTGCATAGCCTGAGCTCTCAGGGGCTGTGATGCTGAACAGGGTGACCTCACGCACTTACAGAGCCTTCTTGGCTCTTAGCCCGCTCTGGCTCTCCTCCAGTCTTGGCCCTGCAGGACAAGGGACAGGTGTGGGGGAAGCTCAGGGGCCTTAGCCTGACAAACACCTTGGGCACAGGTCCTAGAATTTACTCTCAGCCCACAGAAGAGGAAACTGAGGCAGAATGGACCCAGGTGTCACCCTCCTATAGGTAGGCTAGTGCCTCACACCACATCCCCAGAACTAAGAAGGCTGAGATTCTGGCAGATTGGGAGCCCAGGGAGGAACAAAAGGGTGCAGGGCTACCCCACCCCTGTGATTCCCTTCTGTACCCAAGGAAGGTGCGTTCTGGCAGCTCCCACAGCCCAGCTGAGACACTGAGGACTCCCAGCTCAGGGGGACTGCAGGTCTCCCAGCCCACTGCAGCCCAGTGCCTCCCTGCAGATGCCTCAGTCGCAAAGAGCAATCTCTGCCCACCTTCACCTCTCACCCCATTTCCCCCCCTGTCTTCCTCCCTGCCTCCCTGGCCCTGGCCTTACCCTGTGAGGGCTGCCCACACAGCCCTCCACCCAGTAGGCCCTGAGTGCCGCTCCTTCTCCTACCTGCTCTGCCCCATCCTGCCCCCTCTCCTTCCAGTCCTGACTCCCTCCCCACTCCCCAGGCTGCCTTGAACTGCCCTCCCTTCCCTTTCTCAGCCATACTGTTTGTCGCCCTCTGTGTTACTCTAGCTCCTATTCATTCCCAGGGTTGAGCTTTGTGTTCCCACTCCCATCCCTGCAGGGTGCAGGATCACACCCGCCGCCCTGGAGTAACAGGTCCCTGTGCCGATGCCACCGCAGCCGCTGCAGCTCTGTTCCTCAAGTCCTGGGGCAAACCAGCCTGAGTGTCTCACACCCAGACACATGCCTGAAGTGACACCACTCCACACCCTTACAATCAGCCTCCACCAGGCTCCACCTGGCAAAGCACAGCCCCGCTCCAGCTGTAGCAAAGAGGCTGGGACCCAGCTGAGGCTTGGCAGAAGTGGACCAGAGGGCACAGTGGAGGGTAAGAGCCTTGGCCCTCTGTGGACTACCGCTTCTCCCACTCACACTGCAGCGTCGCCTCCTCTTCCTTCAACCGGGGCTCAAATGTGTGTGACGGTCGGCAGCAGTGGACTGGAGCTAGGGGTGGCACCCACCAGGTGGGGAGCTCATGTTGCTGAACATGGGCACTGGGCCATTCCGTAGACAGTCATCCTGGGACCTGGGCCCCAGGAAAGAGCAGGGAAGTAGCGGGTCGGAAAAGGCTTTCTGGAGAAAGAAACAATGTGCTGGGGAGGCGGATGGGGTGGGCAGGGAGTGCCAAGGCTTTTGGGGAGTGATCAGAGCCCTCAGGAGTGCTGGCTGGAGAGCCACAGACAGCTCTAGCTCTCGCCTAGGAAGGATGATAGCTCTGGGAAGGAAAAGAGGCCCGAGGCATCAGGAGAAGTGGGCTGGACCTGGGCAGGAGCAGCCTAAATCCCTGGTGTGTCCATCCTGTGCCCAGGCTATTGGTGGCTCTCTTAGGACAGCTCTGTCAATCAGAAGGGTGCTAGTCAAGTCGGTACCTGGCCTGGCTGCCCCAGGCAGGGCATGTCTGGAGGCTCGCCAGCCAGCGCTGGAGCAAGTGATCAGGCCTCAGCCAGACATGGGACCCCAGAAGAGGCAGCATGGGTCCTCACTGCCAGCTGGGCCCAGCTCTCTGCTCTTGGGTGGTCACTGTGCCTCAGTACCCTGGCCTGTGCAATGGGGCTGCCACCCTCGGGCTACTCTTAGGAGTCCGCCAGGCCACAGTCATGAGGTCTAACATCTGGTATACTCCGGACCCTCAGACGTTGGCCTCCACATGCTCAGTGTGTGTGGAGGGGCTGTCCCTGAAAACCAGGACCAGGCTGAAGTGATGGCATGGAAAGGTGGAGGTGCCAGGGAGGAGTGGCCACGCACCTGCCCAGGTGGGACAGCAAGGGAGGTGGGGCAGGCGGGCAGCAGCGCAAATTCAGAGGCTGCCTGTACAGCAGCGCAAGTTCAGAGGCTGCCTGGGCATGCCGGGGCTGAGCGACGGGGAGGAACTTCCTTAAGGCTGGACTTGATTCCAGAGTTTGCAGGACACCAGACCTAGGTGTCACCAGGAGGGCGGCAGAGTCACAGAGGGCAGTGCGAAGGTGATAACAAGGGTCAGAAGTGCCAAGTGTGAGAGGGACAGCAGCGAAGCTGAAGCTGAGGCGCGCGGCGGGGGCTGGAGCCAAGAGGGTTAGAGGAGGGTGGCTCTGATTGGCTGTTCTGGGTGTTGTCATCATCCTCCCCCTTTCCTTGGTCGGGACCTTGGGCTCCGCACTAGAAACCCGCCTCCAGCGCTCCTCCGACAGCCCTTGGCCTTGCGGGTTCCCACACCCGCCCCCAGGATGCTCCTCCCTGGCCGCAGGCTAATTGGCTTTGACAGCTCGCGCCTCCGGCAGCTGAGCGATGTCACTGCGAATTAGGCAAGCGCGGAGCCCGCCAGTCGGAAATTACTCTGTCACTGCCGCAGCCGTGCAGGGCCACTGAACGTGGGTGCTGTGCGTGCGAATGTGAACCCCTGGGAAGCCCCGGTGCGCACTGGGCCGGGCAGCCATTCGCCTACCTTGTTGTCTCCTAATTGGACCCGCCCTGCTCTGCTCAGTGGGGTTCTCCTGCTCCACACCTTCGGAGGGTCGGCGCTCCCTCCCTAGCTGCTCTGGGCAAGCGCAGAGCTCTGGTTCCGAACAGGAGTCTCAGTGCACTTTCGTGGACACTCCTGGGCTCCCGGAGGAGTCACTGGCCCTCTACCTCAAGACGCCCAAGAGCTGGGGCTCAACTGGACCCCAGGCTGCTGCCGCGTCTGTTCCCCGCTGTCTGCTCGCATCCTTCCTTCTCCCGGTTCTCACATGCTACTTCCAAAGTGTGGCTCACTCTGTCCACTTCTGGCCCCTGCTCGCTGCACTGAGGTGGTCTCCTGTCCCACAGGCCATCTGGGTGTCACACTTTGAAAGTGGGACCCACTTTCACTTGCTCCCCTGAGACCCCACACATACCCACACACTCCAATCCTCTTTCTCGATTCCCTTTGCCTAACAAGGTTCTCTGGTTCTCACTGCTCCACCAGGGCAAGACCCCACTTCAGCCCGCCGAACCTCCCACTGCAGATGTGTCTGCGGGACTGGAACCCTTTCTTCCAGGTGGTGAGTTCTGCTGTGTTCAGACTTCTGTCCCCACCTCCTAAGAACAGCCCTTAGCCTTTAGCACACAGTAGGTGCTTGATCAATGCTGATAAGCCCATCAGAGTTCTTCCCAGGCCACTCCCAGCCCTTGCAAAAGGATTAGGGAGGCGGTCCCTGAAGAAACCAGGGACTGGGCTGGATTCAAGTCAGGGAGAGCAGAGCACCCTAGCAGGGCCTCCTTGGCCCCTGGCCCAGCTCTGTGGCCTCAGGAATTGCTGACCAGGCAGCCGAGCCTGGAGGCAGGAGAGGCAAGGCTGGTCCTGTGGTCAGAGCAGCAGGCAGAGGTGGGGGTTGGGCAAGGGGAGAGCTGTGGCCCTGCAGGACTGGTGGCTGTCCTAGTACCCCAGCAGCCTGTCATCCCCATGACCTACTGAAAGCCCCTCATCCTCTGCCCAGAGCAGCTGCCAGATAAGGATGGCTTTGCCCTTCCTGGACACCTTCTCCTGGTCCTCTCTGAGCCCCTGCCTGGGGCAGACCCTTAGTGAGATCGTGAGGCTGATCAGGTACACTCCATGCTGCCTCCTGCCCAGGTGACCTGGTCCCCACCAAGTGAGCTTACTGCATAAAGGGCCCCTGGGCCACAGAGGTATGGGCTACTCCTTGCATCCCACATCTTTCCATAGAAGGGGACAGGCCCTAGAGAGGGTGGCTTCTGTCCTGAAGGGTCACGGGACCTCAATGGCAGCCTGGAGGACTGCAGGTGGGAGAGAGGTGGCAAGGGGCCCCAAGTCTGGGGCAGGGTGGAGTGGGTTACGCTAAGCAGAGGTCTAGAGCAGGGCAACACCCTACCGGGCAGGCTCTATCAGAGGCCTCAGTAGCCAATTGGACAGCATATCGCACTGGGGACCAGCGCACAGAAAGCCTGTGGGGTCCACATGTGTGGGCATGTAGGTCCATGTGCATGTGTCTGCAATCATGTTCGAGTGGAGCTGTATGTGTGTGGAGTGGCCCTCTGTGTCATGTAGGGGCGCCTGCACATCTGCCCCCCGTGTTGGTCTGCGTGTCAGGTTCACGCCTATACGTGTGCACACTTCATGCCCTGTGCTCTTCCTCGTGGAGGGATGGAGAAAACACCTCAACCTTGCCTGCCCCCACCTCAGAACCAGCTACAAGTAGGAAGCAAGGAGGACATGCCGCAGAAGGCAGGGCAGGCAGGGTCAGAGGCCCGAGATGCAGGCTGCAGAAGAGGTGTGTCCCAGAGGACTGTCCTTGGGGCTTGAAAACAGTTGCCTTGTTGAAGCCCATCAGCAGGACCAGGGGGTCAGGGCCAGGCCTGGCTTGCCTGCACCACAGGAGCCCTGGATCCAGGTTTCCAGAAACATTTTGAGGAATTTAACCAGCTAGAAGGTGTGAAGCCAGCAGAGCTGCCCTGCTGGATGCGGGGAGACCACAGGATGAGGCCCAGCCAGGTGCCAGGTGCGGTCCAGCCCTGGACAGGGTAGGCTGAGGGTTCTAAGTGTTGTGTTGTCTCAGCTGGGGTAACTCTCCTGGGCTGGAGCAGGGGCTCAGCAGCTGGGAGCCCCAGGGGAAGAAGGTGGGGACAGAGAGGGAGGTGAGAATAGAGAGTGAGTGTGCACGTGTCCTGAGAGTGCGTGCACATCGAGTGTGGTCTGTGTGTTCTGCCTGGTGGCCCCGTGGGAGCGAGCGTGGGCTCTCAGGTGCACCCTTCATGGTCCACAGCACAGCAGGCTTTCAGCCTCCTCTTCCTGGCTGGGAAGAAAGAGACTGCTGTGTCCAGCTCCACCCCTCTGTGAGCAGGAGGGCTTCAGGCAGCCCCAGCAGGGCACCACCCCAGCCCCCAGCCCCATCCTTCCCCCAGAACCACGCAAGAATCACCTCTGGCTTCATCTGGGCTGGTTTCATTGTCATTTTAATGCCTGCTGGGCCCCCCAGGAGGCAGAGGGAGAGGCAGTAGGTGGCTGGGCAACTCGAGTCTGTGCTGGCCCTGGGGACCCCAGATAGTCAGCAAGTAAGATGGCAAGTCTGGGGACAGGGTATCAGGCCTGTTGAGGCTCTGGATGCCACGGCTGGGGGAGGCTGAGGCACAGGTGCCCCGACTGCCTTTTGGGACCGTCCAGATAGAGGCAAGAGGGTCCTAGCGCTCAACAGGGACTGGCCCTGTAGTCACCCTGCCTCAGGCCTGGGGTCAAAAGTGCCCTCCAGCTCCCTCTCAAACCTGGACTACGGTCCAGGTGGCTGCTGGACCACAGTGCTGCCGCTGCCCACCCAACTGCATGGACAAGCATGTCCGTCATACACATGGGCCAAGGCACTCCCGCTTCCAGCACTTCTGACCCCTAGCCTCCCTCAGAGCCCCCGCTAACTTACTCCAACTTCCCTCCAGGCAGGGAGAGATCCCAGCACAGGCCCCAGGCTTCTGCTCTCTCCCCACTCCCTCCCAGTTCCCTGCTGGTGGTGGCACTCAGGCCAGCAGCCTGCCTTCCCTGTAGCTCAGGGCTGGAACCAAAGGCCCCTTCCACACATGGGGGGGGGGGGGGGTTTCCCCTACAAGGGGCTGAGGGTCCCCAAAACTTTCTAGAAAACAAAATCTGCTTCTCTGAGCACCAGCAGGTGCTGCCATTGCCCCTATGATTCATGGGTACATTCGTTTGTTTGCTCAGTCTCCTGTCCAAGGGGGAAGCCAGAGGAAAGAGGAAGGGAGGAGAAAATGGGGTAAAGAAATACTGGCCGTGGGGGATCCAGTGCACATCCTGTGGAGGCTGTGGGACTCCTGAGCTTGAAGGTGCTTGGGAGGCCAGGTTCTCCCCGAAGCTGGGCTCTAGGAGGCTCAGGCACTGGACAGGAAGGGTGCTCATAGCTGCCACCACCGTCCTCCACGAAGACACTGGCCACTGGCCCTCAACCTGAACTTTCTCTTGCCAGAAGGGAGGCTCTGTGCAAATGATTCCTCGGGCAGTAAAATGAAAATTGAGGTGTTCTGTATTCTAGGTCTAGACTAGGTATTTTCGAGGCACCCAAAACAGGGCATTTGGTCCCCCGCCATAAACTTGCCATGGCTCTCAGCTCTTTGTCAGGGCAGCTGGGCAGCTGGCCTGCTGGCCTCTGTGAATGGTGTCCATCTGTCCCAACAAAGCTAGGTGGAGCCTTCAGGTCCTTGTCACACCTGCATTTTTTTTCTCTCGCACAGCATTTTTCCCACAGAAATGCAGGCTGGGATTTCACTCAACCACCCACAAACCTGGTCTCCCAGAATCTCATTCTAAAGCAAACGGGAGGAAGGGAGCTGGGGAGATAGCTCCGTGGCACAAGTGCCTGTCTGGCAAGTGCAAGGTCTTGAGTTCAAAGACTAGTCTCGCAATAAATAAATAAATAAATAAATAAATAAATAAATAAAAAAAATAAAGCAAACGGGAGGAGACAGGTAGGACCTGCCTTTTCTGGGGTGTGGCACTAACATAGTGAAATTCTCACTCTGGGAGAACCACAGCCACCAGGAGAGAGCCTCCATTCTCCAGACAGAAAAGCAGCAGAGTGGAAGAAGTGTACATTGGGGCAGCCCCTCTGAGCACCTGATTGCTGCCTGAGACCCTACAGATCTCCAGGGGTCCTACCATGCCCTTGAGCCCCTAAGCGATGCCCCCCAACCACACCTCAGCTTTCGGAAGATATCTCACGCTATCCTGGGCAAAGGCTCAGACTCAAAAGACTCAGAAGAGCTAAGGTAGCTCTGGATACCAGGACAGGACAGCCCGGACTTACTTAGGGTCAACCACTTAGGATGACTTTCCCTGCGCCCTGCCCTGCCCTCAGGGGAGCCCATCGCCACAGGTTTCTGGGGTTTGCTCCCCTGTGGGCACAGAGCTAGTTGGCAGCCACCTTGTTTACCACCTGGTCCGTGTCCTCCTGGTAATGCCCAGGCCAGTCACCCCCAGCTAAGGCAAAGCCTGATCCAGTGACTTCTTTTCTTTCATTGGAGGAGAAATGTGGCAAAAAGAAAAGCCACAGACAAATCATCCAGGCTCTGGTAACTTTTAGATCTAACCAGATTTATTTTGTTTGTGTATGTTTTTCCTTTCCTCAGTTTCATAGCAAATGAAAAAAGAACTCAAGAACCAACAACGCAACAAAACTTTCAACGAGTTGGCCTGTCCTGCTTGAAAGGCCTGGCAAGATCGTGGAAGGAAGGTCGCAGAAAGGCGGTCGTCCCAGAGTGCAGGGGCCTCAGAAAATCAGGGTCCCCACCTGGCAGGGCCTCACCCAACTTGAAGGGGTTGCCTCCTGTCCACCTATTTCCAGCTAATCCAAAAAGAGACCAAGTTTAAAAAAAAAATTCCGCAAACGAAACAAAACACATTTTAAATTAAAACAAAAACACTTTCTTCACCCACCCATGCCAGGAGGTTCAGACCTAAGCCTCCTCTTTAAATTTTTTTTAGAAATACAGTGCATTACTTTTTAAATTTCACTTCTCTTCAAGGTTAAAATAAGATATATTTCCCTAGGAGTCATAAATACGATCTGGTGCATAGAGAAATGGCAGCGCGGGAGTCCGGGCCAGCCCTCACCCGGCTGAGCACGGCGACCCCTTCCCCCCACCCCCACCCCCGTCGAGTACAGTAGGGCAGCAGGCCCAGGACCGAACACAGCAGGGAACGAACCGGGGCTCCCGCCTCTGGGAACGCCGGGCAGGGCAGGGGGCAAGCGGGCGCTAGGGCAGGCAGGGGCCGGGCCCGATCGAGCGACGCATGCGGGGACTCGCGGGCGTTCGAGGGCGCACCGGTTGGGGAAGGTTTTCTTTTCTAATCACCAAGCAAAATAAATATAAATGCTTTGGAAGTAAGACCGTTTTAAAAGGGGAGAAGAAGAGTAAAAAGGAGGCGAGGAAAAGGAGACAAAAAATAAAAGAGAACGGAAAAGTTACGCACGGGGCAGGCAGAGGCTGCCTGGGAGGGGACGGCACGGAGGGCCGCGCTCGACCTATGTACAGTGGACGCGTGACAGTGAGTTAGACCTGACTCGGCTTCCTCAGATACGAAAGGACAGCAGCGACGACATCGGGACAGTGATCGGGCAGGTGCACGGAGCCGGGCAGAGCAGGAGGCGATGCCGGCGGAGCACAGCGCCCGACCTCGGAGCTCCCGCGCGAGCTTGTCCCGGGTCACAGGAAGAAGTCGGGCGCGCCCTTGGCCCCGGCCTGCGGCGGCGAGGGCTCCCGCGAGAAGCCCGCACCGCCCGCGCCTCCGGGGCCGCCCCGGCTGGCCAGCTTCTCGTATTTCTCCTTGTACAGGTCCCGCTCCTTGGCCAGGCGCCCCACCTCCAGCTTCAGCTGCTCCACCTGGCTCTGCAGCTGGCACTTCTCGCTCTCCAGAATGTGCCGCTGCTGCACGCGCTTGAAGCGGCACGACTGCGCGTAGCCGCGGTTCTTGAGTGTGCGCCGCTTCTGCTTCAGCCGGATCACCTCCTCCTTGCTGAAGCCGCGGAGCTGCCGGTTCAGCTCCCGCACCGACATAGACACCAGCTGGTCGTCGGAGAAGCGCTCCTCCAGGCGCGCGTGGTGGTTGGCGCCGCTGCTACCGTGGTGGTGGCCGTGGCCCGCGCCGCCGTGGCCATGGTGATGGTGGTGGTGCGCGCCGTGGTGGTGGTGCGCACCGTGGTGGTGGTGTGCGCCGTGGTGGTGGCCCGCTCCCAGGTCGTCTGTGCCGCCGCCCCCGCCGCCGCCCGCGAAGCCCGGGCCCCGGAAGGCCTCGTAGGCCGCTGCGGCCGCCGGGGGTTGTGCTCCGTGGTGCCCCGCGTGGTGGCCGCTGCCGATGAGCGCCTCCACCGCGTCCTCCGGCGTCAGGTGGAGGGCCTCAGGATTGAGGTGGTGCTGGTAGCCACTCATCCAGTACAGATCGTCCAGCACCGGCTTTCCCGAGGCGCCCCCGACGGCTCCGGGGCCCCCGTTTGGTGGCCCGGGGGCGCCCCCCGTTTGGGCCGCACCGCCGCTGACCCCCGCGCCGCCGCCGCCACCGGTGCCCGGGCTGGGAGCGCAGAAGCTGGGTGAGGAGGGAACCGAGGAGCAGGGCGTGCTGAGCGGCGTCGAGGACAGCGAACCAGGCGGCAGGCGGTGACAGAAGCGCTCGGCCTCGGGCGGCTCCTTCTTTACCTCGAACTTCATCAGGTCGAAGTCGTTGACGTACTCGATGGCCAGTGGGCTGCTGGGCAGCTCGGCGCCCATCGCCAGCTCCGTGGCCATCGCCTGGGGCCCTAGCCCCGCCGCCGCGCCCAGCCGCGCCCCACGGGCTGGGGGGGGGAGCCACCGGACTCCCCCCCCTGGCTTACACTGGATGCGGTCCCTGTCCCAGCGGGCGTGGGCTTCGGGCCCGGGAGCAGAGAGGTGCAGGGAAAAGTTTCACGCAGACAACTCAGGGTCGGCGTGCCTGGGACGCCATTGGCCGGGCCTGTCAGGCGTCCACGGGCGGGCTCCCGGCGGGCGCAGGTTCCTGGAGCCTCCTCCTGCTAAACCTTGGCAATCCGCGCCCGACCAGTGGCAGTGCGGCCGCGCCTTGGGCTCCCCAGCCCCGCCCCGCGCCCCGCCCCACACCCACCCGCACAGTAGGCCAGCCCCGCCTCCCACAGCAGAGCCTGGAGGCGCACATTTTTATAGAGCTGAGCACCCAGGCCCGCCTCCCTGGGTGGGAGCGCGCACCCCTGGACCAATCAGAGCCCAAGATCCGCCGCCCTTCTTTGCTTATCCCCATGGCAACCTCAGGCCCAGCTGTCAATCTCCTGCGGGAAGCAGCTGTGGGAAGGGTTGGGCGACAGGCCGCTGGTGAGAGGAGTGGGCAGGGCCCTCTGGTGGCTACCGTGGAGCACTGCAGGGTGGAGGGCGCCAGACCGGCGGCCGACAGCGACCTCCGGGTCTTCCAGTCTGGGACCAGGTGGCTGGGAAGCCCAAGAGAGCAGAAGAGGACCATATCCAGGAAGCCCCCTTGGGCACCACTTCACCGAACCCCTCAGCCTCCTCTGGGCCCAGCGCCCGGCCCAACATGCCTGGAACCGCGTCTGGTTAAGCTGGCGCGGCGCCTGGAGCGCGGGGACCTCCAGGCATCATGACACTGAGTGACACTGCCCGGCCCAGGGGCGCGGCGTACTATTTTTAACCCTGTGGCTCGGATGAGTTCAGGAATTCAGTCAACAAAGTTGCTGGCACCTCGGGCTATGGGACATACCATAGGCTCTGAGCGTGTGGTGCAGGTGGTGACAGACTCACCGCCACAGGGCCACGGGGACCAGGGACGGAGGTTCTGGGCGTCAGCTTGAGGGTACTACGGCATGGAGGATGCAGAAATGTGGTGGGCAGCGCCAGGACATGGGCCAGAGAGCTGCCAAGCCCAGGAAGGAATCTCAGACTGCAGCACCCACCTTTCCAGACTCAGGCAGCCTGAAGGCTGGAGGTGCTCGGATTAGGGGGGTGACCTGAAGTGATTTCCTTACCCCAGGCTTCACACATGCTGGAAGCAATCCAGATCCAGCAAGCAAAGAACAAGAGGAGGAAGGGGGCCAAGAGGGTGACAATGGAGCCATCAGGCCTGTGACACCTCAGGCCCTGATTCCCTCCAACATGCATCAGCGGCAGCTTGAGATGACGCTGAGGGAATCTATTTTCTGTACTGGTGTTCATATACTTTAGCCATTAAAAAAATTAAACATAAATGTAGCCACCTATGCAAAGGGAGGACTGAAGTGCCCTCAAGTCGCACAGGCTGCCCCAGCCAGCAGAATCAGAATCCTCTTCAGCAATTTTCTTGTTCATCTGCAAGTGTCTGTTACTTCATAATAAAAAAGTCAGGCAGTGAGGGGTGAGCAACTACTTCTTACCACGTCCTGAGCCCTGCTCACCCTCTCTGCTCTGGGCAAGGCTGGGGCTGGCGATTGGGCAGGCCAGGCTTCTGTGAAGGGGCTCCTCCCAGGGACCTCCACTGCTTGTCTTCAAAGGAGGCCCTGTGGGTCCTGGCCTCACTTTCATGGGACAGATCTTGGGACCCTGGGGACTGTGACGTGTGGCCTGCAGCCTCACAACTATCCTCCTGGTGTAACTGGTGTATCTGCACCCATTCTACAGACAAGGAAGCTGAGCCCCTAAAAAGTAACAAGCCTTGTTCAAAAATGACCTCAGTAGGTGGTGGAACTATGACCCCCAAGTGCTGGGACTGAGAGCACAGGAGCGGCCAAACCCTATGGCAGGTGGTCTGTTTATTTACCTATGTCCAGAGAGAGGCCAGCCTTCCCAACCTAGCCACTCCAGCACTTCTCTAGGCTGTACTCTCAGTTGCCACCAAGTTAGGACAGCTGCCCTGGACCATGGCTACAACCTGGGTCTGGGCCTAGAGCCAGTCGCCCCTCACTCATTCCTTTGCACACACATTGGTGCCTCACATGCCTGTTACTCTTTTGTTCTCTCATCAGTGTCGGGGCAGGGCAAGGGCCTTCGAGGCAGTGGAGCAGCAGGTGCAGGGCAGCCTGTGCAAAACCAGCCACATCCTCCACTGGAGGGGCACTAGCAGGTGCGGGGAGGATAAGGAGGATGGTGTGGGGGGGGGGGGACGGGGACGGACGGGACTGACAGTTCTCCCTACCCACCTAGCAGCCAGCGCTGAGATGACCAGGGTACCCACTGAAACAAGGTGTGGGCAGGGCTGTGCTCAGAGCTGGACATGCAGGAACACTGCAGAGCTCTGTGGAGCCAGCACCAGCCTCCACCTCCAGGACCAGGCATCTCCAAGGCCCTGGACTTGGCTTCTGAGACTAGAAGTTCTTTAGGCAGCCTCTCCCAACCCCATCCCTAGATTTAGCCCTCATCATGGGAGGAGCACAAGCCTCCCAAGGACTGGGCCTGCCCCTGCCCCTGTCCCTGTTTCCTGGCCTCTGCCAGGTACAAGACTCCTTCCAGCCAGGGCAGAAGAGGACAGGTGCATACCTGTCTGAAGACTCCAAAAGGCTCTGTCCAGTCAGTACAGTCTGCTACCCTGCAGAGTGGGCAGGAGGCTTCTGGACTCCCAGCAGAGCCCCCAAGCTCACCTGGAGGACCAGGGAGTATTTCTGCTTGAAGTGAGGGACAGAGGGCCAGGTGGGGCCCCCTGGCTGCCAGAAGCAGCACACTGAAGCTGAGTCCCATACACTCCACACCTTCCTAGGACATCTCACATCTACTTTCTGCTCTCATAGAAGTACACAGGCGGTACCTGTGTGGCTTGGTGATTAAAAGCAAGTACAGGCAGGGCGATAGCTCAGCGGACTAAGCCCCTGCCTGGCAAGCACAAATCCTTACTATGCGCCAAGTTGCCTGTGATTCTTCCAGGTACATGGCTAGGGATCCCTTAATGAGGAACAAGCTGTTGGAGCTTGGAAGCTTAATACAGCATGGGTTATCCAAGAGGGATCTGCTCTAGGAGTTTGGAGACAGCTGGGAAAACCAGTGGCTGGGGTGCCAGGAGAGCCACAGCACGGCAGCTCTCACAGCCAAGCCTGCAGAGCTCTGGACTGCTCCTGTAGCTTCCTCCCAGAATGGGCAGCTCCTGGCTCCTGGGTGAGCATCTAGAGAATGAGGCAGATGATGTACATCAGAAGCCGCTCCCACTGCCCCAGGGAAGGGGCAGAGACTTCCTCGTGCAGGTCTCACACAAAGGAAGAACATGTGTCCTAGCATGTTTTTTTTTTTTTTTTTTTGCAGGACCAGGGTTCAAACTCACGACCTTGCACTTACCAGGCAGGCACTTGTGCCACAGAGCTATCTTCCCAGCCCCTTTTTTGTCTTTAGAGACAGGGTCTTGCTATGCAGTTCAGGCTGGCCTTGAGCTCACTTTTGTAGTTCAGACTGGTCTCGAACTCACACCGATCCTCCTGTCTCAGCCTCCCAAGTGCTGGGTTTACAGGTGTGCACCACCACATCCAGCTGTCCTAGCATCTTTGGAAAACGCAATCTACCAGGTCAGGTATCAGGAATGGAAAATAAGCCTCAAAAGTAAGTAAACAAGTCAGTTGTTTCCTGCTGTGTCACACACTGCCACAAGTCTAGCAACTCAGGACAGCAGCCGTGCACCTCTATGGACTCTGTACTCTGAGCTGGTCCTGGTCCTATCCTACAGTGTTTCCCAGACTGCAGTCAAGGCTGCCATAGGCTGAAATCTCACCTGAGACAGGGAGGGGTCTGCTTTCCAGAGCTGTGGGACTGCTGGCACAACTTGATGGGATTTGTGGGACACAGTTCTGGGGGCTCGGGCTCCTTACAATGTGTGGCTCCAAGCACAGCCTCAGGCTTCCCCAGGACAGCAGAGGCCA
This sequence comes from Capromys pilorides, assembly GCA_004027915.1. Lineage (NCBI taxonomy): Eukaryota > Metazoa > Chordata > Mammalia > Rodentia > Capromyidae > Capromys > Capromys pilorides. The sequence goes on along the minus strand of PVKN010000282.1, from coordinate 61,434 downwards.
CGCCCTGAGTCATACCAGTGGGTGTAGCAAGTCATAGATGCTGCCATAGGGAGGGTGACCCGAGGGTATAAGGGCATGGAAACAAGGGCATTGCGGCCTCCTGTTTCCCCCAGTTGCTGAGTGCACACTGGGGAGTGCTAGGGGGGCTTCCTGAGGCAGAAGCAGAGGAAAGCCTAGGGAGTTGTGTCTAGGAGTGGCCAGGGTGGGTGGTGGGACAAGCCATGGCCCCTATTTGCTGTCTGCATAGTGGATTCCCCAGTGACTGTCTTGGGACATGGCATCACAAGCAGTACTAGTCTGTTAGCATTCTGCAACAGCTAGCGGTGGTTTCCAAATGTTACGAAGACCCATCAAAAGTTGCTCTGTACCAAATGCAGAAGCAGATGTGGTGGTCTAGGACTGTAATCCCAGCACCGGGGAGGCTGAGGCAAGAGGATCATTGAGAGTTCAAGACCAGCCTGGGCTACAAAGTGAGCTCAATGCCAGCATGAGCTGCATAGCAAGACCCTGTCTCAAAAAGATAGAAAAAGACAAGTGAGGGGCTTTTCTCTTTTATTTTTTTGGACACAGGGTCTCACTATGCAGTTTGGGCTGGCCTTGTGCTCACTTTTTGTAGCCTCCAGGCTGGTCTCGAATTCACAGAGATCCTCCTGGCTCAGCTTCCCAAGTGCTGGGATTACAGGTGTGTGCCACCATGCCCAGTTCTGGGGCTGCGTGGTGGGTGCCCACATCGGGGGCCAAGATGGCGGGCCCAGTGGCATCCAGGTGCAAGACATGGCATGTGGGGCCCAGGACTGAACATGGGTCCTTGTGCTTGCCAGACAGGTGCTTATGCCTTTGAACTATCCCTCCAGCCCCAAAGCTTGTGTTTTCTGCAATTACTTCCACATGAAAACCTCACCGGGCCTGCCCACATTTCTTGTCCCTACCCCAGACCTGATGGAGCTCCTACGTTATGCCACGCAATGTTCGAGCATGCATGCTCAGCCACACACCTCTCCAAACTACCCCTCCTGGCACTTATGCACTGCAAGGGATCCAGACGACAGAGTTCCAAAGCGGCTCTCCTCATCCAAAGACACTGCTCAAGTCCCCCCAGACCAGCTGAGACCAGGCCAGCACCCCGTTACCCCTAGTAATAGCCTCTCCTGTATGCAAAACCACACCTCAAGGTCATCTTTTGTCTATACCCCCAGGTCTCCTGCCAGGGTCACAGCTCCTTTAGAGGAGGCAATATCCCTCTGGGTCTCCCATCAGCAGCTGGACACCTATCAGAGGGAGTGCAATGGTAGAGCCCCTGCTCAGGACCCTGCCCTACTCTGCCAAGGATCCAAGGTCCCCTAGATTGCCTCTAGCTTTGGGGTCCATGTGATTCTCCCACAGGACCTCTGCCCACTGTGGCCCCTCCCATGCACCTGAGGACCTGGGTCTCTGCTTAGCGACCCTCCCTGGCACCTGGCAGGAGAAGGATCCTTGACATCAGGAACCCAATGTGACCAATGGACACAGAGAAGCTGCAGAACTGTGACTGGCAGATCTCCCAAGAGAACCCTGGGGAGATGGAGAAACAGGACATCACATAGCCTCTGGAAGGTGGCTGCTTTGGGCAATGGGTAGCATCAGAGCAGTGCACTCACTGTCCTAGGTCTCAGGGTAGTGTCACATACACACACACACACACACCCTCCAAGGTAGTCCTATGTCTCAGGGTAGTGTCACATACACACACACACACACACACACCCTCCAAGGTAGCTGGACCATGAGTGGCTATGTCAGGGGCCCCAGTCCTGGCCATAATGGAAAGGGCAAGTTGGCGGTCAAAGACCCAGAGAGAGGTCTACTTGTCAGGAGTCCTGCCTGCAGGGGACGCACACTGGTGGCACGCAAGTGAAGCACGAGGCTGCATCCATTCATGGAGCCAGAGGCCCAGAGAGCCTATTTGCTGTGCCCTTGCTGGCTGTGCAGGCCAGGCAGGGAGGCAGGGATCAGGTGGACACTGGGTCATCTGGGTCTGTACTGCGATCTTTCTGCCCAGGAAGTGAAGGGAGGATGACCTCTAGGTTTTCAGGGATTTGGTCTTCATGGAGGGCCTGATTAGTTGTGTTCAGGAGCTTGGAGAAGAGGCCAAGGTGGTCCTACAGGCTGTACCATGTGGGATCGCAGGCAGTGGGCATCCAACATGTGGATGCCATTTCTCAGTGGCCCTGTAGTGTCCTTCACTTCTCTGAGGCCAGAAGCAGGAGGCAGGGAGCGTCCCCAGCCCTCACTTCTACAGTCGCTTGTTGCTGTGGCCTTGGCTGGCCAGGTGAGGCTACAGCCCCAGGGAGCCTGCTGCTGCAGCACAGCCTGCACCCCTGTGGCTTCCCTTGCTGGTGCTTTGCTCTGGACCCCTGGACCCAAGGGGAGGCCAGCAGGACCCTGGGCGGCCCTGTGGCCACCTACTCATCCCTCAGGGTCCAGGTGGTGGCTGGCAGGTAGACCCCTGAGCAGGTTCCAGGGGTTACAGTGTGTGGTGCTTCCACCCCTACCCAGCCCTTGCCCACCAGGTCGCAACATTAGGGGTTCTGCTCAGTTTACTAAGCAGGCAGAGCTACGGCTTTTGCTCCAGCCAAGTGCAAGGTCCAGAGCCCACTAGCTGCTGAGCTCAGTGGTGACAGGGATAAGCACTGAGGAAATGACTGTGGCCACTGGGCCTGTTCTCTGGCTAGATTCTTTCTGTGAGCCCCTTCAATGTCAGCAAAAGGGGCAGGGGCTATGGTGGGCAGGCAGACTGCGTGGCTCACTGCAGCCTAGTGGGGGCAGTGTCCTTTCTACCCAGGCATGGGCCTGGCCCCATGACCTGCTTTAGCCAAAGGAGCCTGTCAGTGGCCCAGGGACTTGTGACGCAGCCTAAGCACTGAGCTGCAAGCAGGAACACAAGGCCCAGGTGGGCAGTGGCTTGTCAGCGCTGCCCCACAGAAGCTCTGTACTAACCCACACCAGTTTAGGGCTCATGGAAACCACCCAGAAGGTGTCTGCTCATGTGGCTTGTGTGGGTGAACCCTGGAAGTGAGAAACCGAAGTCATCTGCCAGGCCAGCTCTCTGGTGGAAGAAAGCACAGGGCTAAGCCAGCTTCCTTCCTTGGGGTGGCACGACTTCCGCTGCTCTGCCTTGGCTCCAGCCTGCTGAGCCCATGTCCTCAGAGACCCCTTCCAGGCATCCCTCAACCCAGCCTTGCTGACCTGGCCATGGTGACAAGCTGCCTCAGACCCTCTGGGCCAACCTAGGGTCAAGGGGAGGTGGCCCATCTCACACCTCGTCCAGGGCCCCATGGCGACAGTCAGGACAGTCTAGCTGACGTAGGACAGAACCTTTATTGCTGAACATAAAATGCCTGCCAGAGAGGCCTGACCAGGGGACTCTTTCCAGGCAGAAAAGTCCTGGTGTGGAGTGCTTGGGGCCATACCCACGGAAGGAGACTGCCCAGTGGGATGAGCCCTGCCGATGTCTCAAGGGGTAAGGGCAAGGGGTGGGGTGAGTCCTAGGTACGAAGGGGAGGGGAAGCAGAGGGGAAGTGAGAGGAAGTCCAGATGGGTAAGACTTTAGGCCAAGAGAGGAAGACAAGGCCCTGGACATATAGGCTAGGGAAGGCTTGGAGCCTGGCAGGTAGAATGGTGCCCCAGGGGTTGGCGGCAGGTGGCTTCTCCTGGAGGGTCAGAATGGTGGGCAGAGCCTCCAAGCTCTCCGGGGGTGAGAGTCTGAGGTAGGTGCGGGATGGTCCCTGGGTCCCTCACAGACGTGGTTTGATGTGTAGTGGCTTCCCTGCACAGAAACGGCAAAGGTCAGGTTCAGCCAACCCCAATGGGGAGGAACTACCCACCCTCCAAATTTCTGGTCAGAGCTCAGGATGAAGGAGACCTCACCAGCCCAGGCCTGCCCAATGGAGGCTCAGAACACCAGGCTGATATCTTCTGCCCACCTGCTGACTGCCCCTGGGCCTGAAAAGCCCCTCCCCTGGGTCAGGAGAAGAAGTAAGCCTGGCAGCAGTCTGGGAAGGCCCATAGGCAGGAGCCACATGCGGTGGCCTGAGCTATAAATGGCAGGTGTACACAGACATGCAGTCACACACTGCTCACACCTGGGAAAGGCTGCCAGACACGTGCGACAAGCTGGGTCTATGCAGGCAGGTGGCTGGGTGGCACGGTAGGGGCTACGCAGAGGCACTCGGTGGTGGGACATGGAGAGTCCTCAAAGCAAGGGTCTGAGCAAGGAGAAAGATGTCCCAGGGGGCTACTGCCTGGCGGGGGGCACACCTGCTGGGCCCTCGGGCCTTTCCTCTCTCTGCATAAATGCTCTGGACCACCCTGGGCCACTGACTATAGCCGCAGTGTGGCTGCTCACAGGCAGGGCACAATGTCCACGTGCTCCAGTAGGAGCCCACGGGGTCCCTCCTCAGGGCTGACAACTCCATGCTCTGCTCAGCCAGAAGCCAAGCCCCGGCCTGCAGACTCCACCAGCCTCCAGCCTCTGCTGGCTAGCTGCTTCAGCCATTCATCCCAGCCCCGCCACACACACCCCTCCAGCCCCTTGGGGCCGAGCCCTACACAGTGTTGGAGCCCTCTCTGGGTCTGCCCAAGTGGCCCAGATGAGCCCCAGCATCCTACAACTGACCCTAGAATTGGCTTCTGAGATCCTGATCTTTAAAAAAACACAATCTAGAGGCTGAGGTTAGGGAGAGCCCTGAGGGGCAGCCCGACTGGAGCTGCTGGCTCCCTGTCCAAGTCAGCTAGTGGGGGCCCAGCTGGCCAGGTTCTGCATCTGACTAGGAGGATGTAACCAGGAGGCGGCCTCTCCAAGCAGGCACTTGAGCGTGCTCAGCGGGGCTGTTACAGAAGCCTGCAGCAAGCATCTTCCATTAACGTTACGACCGTGAAATATGACAATAAAATGATAGCCGTATGGTCACAAATTTGCAGCCCGCCGAGCTGCGTGGGGTTTATCGTCACTCAAACGTGCGGAGAGCTGTAAAATGTTTACAGAAAGGGTCGTTTGCAGCCATAAAATCCTCTTTTCTCTCCTAAACAAGGCTGAGTGGAGCCATTTACCAAGCCCCAAATGCTCATTGGGGAGAGAGAACATCTGTTCTCTCCAGGAGTGTGCAGTGATCTTCCAGAACAAATTAACAGAAATGGGTGCTTTCTAATTAAATCAGCCCTCGGCTGGGGTGGTCTGTGTGTGGCCACCACTGCGCTCACCCCACACCCGCCCACCCCTGGCCAGCAGGTGCACACACAGTGCCTGCTGACTCTCTGGGCCTGTGCCCGGGGACCCTGGGAAGTGTCACTGAAGTGGCGGGGCTGGTGCTTACCTGAGTCCTTGGTGAGGGGCCTCCTGGGGGCCCGGGGCTGGCCTCCTGGGCTTGGAGAGGCCCGCAGGGAGATGAAGGCTGGTAGCCTGCAGAAGCTGCCTGAGCCTGTCCCTGACAAGGTGGCTTCATCCTGGAGAGCAGGCTCCTCTTGGTCTAAGGAGTAGGAGGAAGAGGAAGAGGAAGAAGAGGAGGAGGAGGAGGAAGAGGAGGAAGAGGAGGAAGAGGAAGAGGAGGCAGCCTTTGTTGACAAGGGAGCCGCTGAAGCAAACTCCTGTGGAGAAGGGGGAGAGGAGGCTGGGGGCGCAGTCCTGGAGGTGGGGGAAGTGGATGTCTTTCTGGTATGGCGATGGGCCACTGATGGCTTCCTGCAGATAAGAGCAACAGAAGTGAGAGTGGGCAGGGATTCAATGCCACTGTTCCACCAACAGGGCTTCTGGTCCCTCCACCCCCACTTCCTGTTACAGGAGCTACTGGGCATCACCACTCAGGTCCAGGCCTGGGCCTCAGCCTCTAAGGATAGGCTGGTTATAGAGCCTGTGGCCTAAGGCACCAGGATACCTGGTCAAGGGGGCTCTGGACTGCATAAGATGCCCTATCACCTCAGCCTCCCACCTTCCAAATCTTGGTATCCTTGTCTGCAGAGGGTTCCTATACTCCACAGAAGGTTAACATGACACAGAGAGCCCTAAAATCCCTCCTAGGGACCTGGCTTTCTCCACTTTCCTGGGTAATGGGTTTCTGGAACTCCTACTTCCTGTTCCAGACTCCATCCAGATTCAGAGACACAGGGTACAGAGATCTCTGGAGGCCACCTGTCCCTCAGGCCTTGGACTGAGATTTTCTTTTAGATCTGAATCCTAAAGTGCTGGGTGGGGGCTTATTGCAGAGGGTCCCAAATGTCACTCATGCAGCAGCACCCACTGCCCCATCACCTGGGCCCATGGCTGGTGGACGCCCGGCTCCTAGATACCGCATCGCTGGGCCCTGCGGCAGGTGGCAGGGCTGCCCGCCGGCTGTGTTGCTTCTGGTTGCGATGAAGCAGTTGGCACTGGGCACCGCGGGGGCAAGTACCCCTGCGGGCGAAGTCAGGGCACAGCAATGTATGCTTCTTCTTGCACTGGGGGAACAAGGACAGTTAGGTGGGCTGGGGAGTGCCAAGGCACCACGTGGGAGGAACGTGGGGCTATGTCCACCCCCCAAGCAAGCCTGTTGGCCCTGCAGGCTACCCACTGGGGCTCAAGCCAGAAGCTTCCTGTTGGAAGGATGAGGCCACCAGGCAACAGCAGCTCCATCTGGGCAGACTAAAAGGAGGGCCAAAGCCAGCCTGGGGATTCCCAGAGCCCGAGGCCAGGCCACTGCCTAGGGATCTGCCCACCTGCCACCCCTTCTGACAGGGCCAGTCCATTGTGACAAGTGTGGCAAGAGCCCAAGAGGAAGGTGGGTGGGGTCTGAGGCCTCAGGAGACCCTGTAGGACAGGGTTAGACCTGGGGCCCAGGCAAGGCGGTGCAGCAGGTCGGCTGAGGGCACACAGCACTGGGTCAGGGCCGGGTGGGGCACTCTATCCATAGCACCTGTCACTGGGCTAATTATACCCACAGGGAGGTGGGGCAGGGAGGCAGGCATGTGCCCCAGGCAGTGGCTTGGCCTCAGCTCTGCTTGCTAGCCATAAGAAAGTGAGAAGCCTCTGTCCAGTGCCCAGTGTAGCTGGGCCCATCAAGGGAAGGCCCCAGGACAGAGACGGGTGACCAGGACCTACCTTAATGGCCTACCCATCTCAGACTCCACAGCTTCCTCGGCGGGCTGCTGGGAACCGAAGCCCATTCCAAAGGAGGGGTTTCCTACCCTCTACAGCAGGCTTAAGTGGGCAAGAAAGCCAGAGTCCAGCTGGCCCGGGATTCCTATCCCAAGCTGACATACAGTTCCAGACAGAAACCTGCAGAACTGGTACTGGTGCCACACTCAATGGACTGGCACACCAGCTAAAGACACAAACCGCAGTCCTACAAGTCACTTTCCCCTAGACTTGTGACCTCCCTATCAGAAGTGCTCCTGCGTGTAGGGTCCTGGCCCTGCTTCTGGTGCCCAGGACTGCGTGTCTGGCCAAGGTAGATGCCTGCTCACAGCCTGCACCCCACGGTCCCTGGTCACTGTCCTCTGATGTGCATCTTCCACACAAGGACAGGCTCAGGAAAGGGTTCACTCACACCCTTTCCACATGGACTCTGAGCTCTTCAGTGCTGGGCTTAGCTAGTGATACGGAGCTCTAAAACAACAGCGGGGGTCTTGCAGGCAGAGAAGACAGGAGATGGTGCAGCCATGTTTTGTTTTGTATGTGAGAGGGTCTCACTATGGAGTGCAGGCTGGCCTTGAACTTACTTTGTAGCCCCAGCTGGCCTTGAACTCACAGTGATCCTCCTGCCCCCTGAGTACTGGGATTACAGGCATGCACTAAGTGCTGCCACTTTGCCAAATGAAAAAGACACACTACTGGGATGCACGTGAAGCAGGACTCCACAGCGAGATGGTCTGGGGTACAAACAGGTGGATGGCGAGAGCAGGTTGCCGGGAGCAAAGTGGATGCAAAGTGCTTGGCTGAGAGCTGGCCAGACGCAGCACAGACTCGTGCAATCCTACGTGGCAGCCAACAAGCAGCTCACGGCTGATGCAGCCCACATGTGACGGACATGTAAAACACACTGGAGTTTAGACTTAGTGGGGAAAAAAAGAATGTAAAGTTGTTGGTTTTTTTCATTCAAGATTTGTTTGGATCTGATTCATGGTGTGTATGTAATACGAGGGATTGAGCTAGTACTGCTACATTCCTTTCACTTATTTATTTTCTAAATTTTATTTTGAAATAGACCTACTAAGTTCCTAGGCTGGTTTCAAACTTGGAATCCTCCTGCCCCATCCTCCCAAGTAGTTGAGATTACAGGTTTTTTTTTTTTAAAAAAACTATCTTTCTTTTATTTATTTATTTATTTTTATTTTTATTTATTTTTGTGGCTGGCTCAGCCTGCCCTGGGGGTGGGGCTGGCACAGCATGTGGTGCTGGGATCAAACCACAGTCTCTGCAGTTGCCTAAGCTTTCCTAAGTAGGTGCTTTAGACCACTGAACCATCTCACCAGCCCAATTACAGGTATTTTTGATATACTGAATTAGATAAAATACATTTCATCGTGTGTGTGTGTGTGTGTGTGTGTGCGTGTGCGCACGCGCGCGTACACGCTCTACTAGGGACAGAACTCAGAGAGAAGTGCTTTGTTATAACCCCCATCTTTTTTTTTTCTTTCTTTCTCTTTTTACTTTTTTAAGGTCGCTACTAAAAAACGTGAAATTATACATGCAGTTCATACATCTTTCCACTGGAAGGTGCTGATCTGAACTAACCTTTTTCTCAACCAAAATTCTAAGATAAAATGTAACTATTTTCTTAAATAAGAACTATAAACAGCTGAGCTGGTGGTACAGAGAAGGAGAGAGAGAAAAGAGACAGAGACAGAGAGAGTCTAGAGAGCAAAACGATGTTACAAAGTCTAGGAAACTCACAGACATGAAGCAAGCTCCAGTTCTACCTGAGCCACCTTTATTGACGGAAAGGCATGCCCCGCCTACTCCCCACAACCTTCCCCAAACTTGGAAATAAAAAAAAAAAAAAAAAAAAATGCACTGCATAATTCATCAAACCAAGAATAAGAAAAGTAGATAACATTTAGCATCAAGTGGTAACACCAAAACAACATATCACAATTCATGGATGGAATAACCTCAAGCCTTAGAACTATAAGGCCTTAAATACTTGTTTTAGAGAAGAAAACTTACCTACGTGGGAAGCTGCAAAATAAACCCACAGTATGCGAGGGAAAGAGAAAAAAGCAGAGTAGAGATCAGAGCCCAGAGCCAAAGGTGGCTCTCTGGAAGACCAAGCAGGAAGTCAAGAGAAGCAGCACGTAAGGCTACTGTGGTGATCAGCGCAGAGCTTCGCTGAGGGTGGAAAGGACAGCAGGGGACACAGGAACAGATTGCAGCAGTAAACTTGAAAACATGAAAATTATAAATTCTAGTAGTCTGGGAGATAGCTCCATGGCACAAGTGCCTGCCTGGCAAGTGCAACGACATGAGTTTGAACTCCGGTTCCAACCAAAAAAAAAGAAAGAAAATTACAAATCCTACAAAAACAAACAAGAAAAAACCCTGAAATATTCTTATAACTATTAAGTCACTTCAATTAGTAGTTAAGAAGTAAAGAAAGCTCCAACCCAAAGTCATACTTGTAGTTCTACCAAATATTTATGAGACAAGGAATTCTGGTCTTTGAGGAACTAGTCCAGGGGATGGGAAAACAGAGAACAACTGTTTGTTGATGTGGCCAGAACAGCCTTGACACCAAAGCCCACTGCCATTAATAAGCACAGCGCAGAGGTCGTATGGAAGTTACAAACACAAGCCAGACTATAGCTCAGCAGCACAATGTCTGTCTGGCAAGCATGAGGTCCTGAGTTTGATTCCAGGTAACAAATAATTATGATGATGATGATATTGATGATGATGACGATGGAGAAGGAGGAAAAGGGGAAGGAGAAAGAAGAGGAGGAAGAGGAGAAAGAGGAAGAGAAGAGGAGGAAAAGAACACAACAACAACAACCCTCATTCATCAGATTACCTGAAGCACAAGGCTACTTTAACACCAAAATAGTAATCAACAAGAAACAAAAAGTGAAAAACAAATTTTTTTAAAAAAAAACAGTAGCACTTGGGAGGCTGAGGCAGGAAGATCAGTGAAAGTTCAAGACCAGCCTGTGCTACAAAAGTGAGCTCAAGGCCAGCCTGAACTGCATAGCGAGACCCTGTCTCAAAAAGACAAAATTAGTGCATTAACAGGCTAAAAGGGCAACATATGATCACCTTAATACATATAAAAAGTATCCAGGGCTAGGGAGATGACCCGGTGGTCTAAGTGCCTGCCTGGCAAGCACAGTGACCCAAGTTCAATCCCTGGTACCCCATGCTGTGCAGGTCCTGGAACCCCAGGCATGGTGGCGCATGCTTGTAATCCCAGAGCTGGGAGGCTGAGCAGGAGGATCACTACAAGTCTGAGCTGCATAGTGAGACCCTGCACTAAATAAATAAAAATTTTTAAAAGTACCTGATAAAACTAAACCCCAATTCAAAGCTGAAAGGAGGAACACTTAGCAACTTGGTGATGGAAAGGAACTTTTTTAAACTGATACGATGAAGCTTCCTGGAAGCACCACCGGTCAGAGAAGGGCAGCAGCCGCCCTGCCCCAAGCTTCAGTACTTGGCCCCAGCCGGGAGATCAGGCAAGAAAAAGAAAATGCGCTGTACTCAAAAAGAGGAAAAAAAAAAATGACATTATTTTCAAATAATATGATTACTCAGAAAAATCCAACAGAACCTACAAATTATTATAAATGCTAATAATGGTTTAGCAAGGTTGTTGGAAACAAAATCAACATAAAAATTGTTTTTCTATATGCCAATGAACAGCGAGAAAATAAAATTTAAAAATCCAGTATGCTATTTATAATAATAGAAGTTATTATTAGGAATAAATTGAGCAGAACAGAGCTGGAAGCAGAGCAGCACATGCAGAAGAACCTGACGCACAAGGCTGGCACTGAAGAGCCGCGAGAGAAGACGGGCTGCCGTATGCAGTGCTGTGGCCGTGCAGTGGGGTCTCACCTCACCCTCACACAAAGCCAGTCAGCTTGATTAAAGAGGCCAGGCTGAAGAGAGAAGGTGATTTAGCAAGACTTGGGATGGAGTGGGACTTCTTGTACAAGACACAAAGGGAAGCCGGGTGTGGTGGCACACACCTGTAATCCCAGTACTTGGAAGGCTGAGGCAGGAGGATCAATGTGAGTTCGAGACCAGCCTGGGCTGCAAAAGTGAGTTCAAGGCCAGCCTGAACTGCATAGTGAGTACCCTGTCTCAAAAAGAAAAAAAAAAAAAAAAGACACGAAGGGCACAAAGTGTTTAGAAAAGACCAATAAGGCCACATCCATTAAAACTGAGTAGTTTTGTTCTTTAAAACAAAGGAGCAAAAAGACAAATCATAAACTGGGAGAACATATGTGCTACTTATGCGATTGTCTAAAGATTAACACCTAGGATATCTTATATTTGTTTTCTTATGTTTATGCTCATTTGTTTTCTTACGTTTACGTTCCTATCTTATATTTACAAGTTTCCTCTGAGTCAGTGATAAAAAGTGGACCCCCCATGGGGAAATGCCCACCCTCACCAAATAGTACCAACAGAACTCACACACAGGAGATGCAATTTAAGTTAGAGAACTGCAAAGTAACAGTAGCAGAAAGCTTTGAGTTTATCCAACAGTCAGAAGGAAAGAAGGCCGAACATCCCAAGGGCACTTGTGCTGCCCGGCAGCCCCCACCTCGCCCCTTGTGGGCTCTGAGCACTGCTGCCCTGGCACAGTCCCCAAGCAAAGCCAAAGCTATGTGCAAGTAACACACCAGTCACAAAGACAACAGTGAGTGAATCTTGCAGCAATAGCCTGCATTCTGCCTGAGATGCCAGCTTGTCCTACAAATCACATGTGACAGGGCAAGGGCCACTATGCCCACAAGACATAGTCCCCATGGTCCCTTCTTTTTCCTGCCCACTGCATGGCAGCACTGGGCATGGCAGTGGCCATGCTGGCAGGTGGTTGTGCCCCTGCAGTTGGTGTGGAGGGCAGGAACCATGTGGACTCGCATAGTATGCGTGTCTTTGGCCAAAAATGGGCTGTCTCCACCAGACTCTCCATAGCAGCCCCCGCAGCCCGTGCAGCCAACAGCTGGTGCCCCGCCCTGTGTCACCCAGTGCCTCACAGAGACCACTCGTTCTTACTTGCTGTCTGCCCTGGAGCCAGGCCCTGGGCCATGTCCAGCACCATCTCCACCAGCTGACCCCTAGGTTGCCCCTTCCCACCTTAGAGGAGGTTCTGGATGTCCTGCCAGTGCCTCTGGAGCACACCTCCGCCCAGCCTTGCTGCCCTTGCCCTGGTCTGGCAACATATAGTTACATGGGACTTTTTTTTTTTTTGTGGGATCAGGGTTTGAACTCACGACCTTGCACTTGCCAGGCAGGCACTTGTGCCATGGAGCTATCTCCCCAGCCCCTGTTACATGGGACTTATGTAATTGGGAAATACAAGTAATTCCCCAGGTTACCCATTGTTATATCAAAAATACTTATATATATATGTTAATTCTTTTCATTTATACAACCAGTTTCTCTTAATTCATTAAAATTCTGCTAAGATCTATTTGTTTCTCCTTTGTAAGGTTTTTGTCTCTGAGTAACTAAATTGAAGATAATGACAGTGTATTAACTACTGTTTATCATTACGAAATTATTTTTCATAAAAACATTTAACAAAACAAATTTTACAGCTTATTAAATACAACAAAAGACTACAAGATTTCTCCTAGGCCTGGAGCAGCACATGCCAACAGAGGCAGCTTCCAAGGCTGGCACCAAAGGCTGGGAGCAACCTCACAGAGCTAGGAAGGGACCTGGACCCTGAAGCTGCTCAGAGGTTCAGAGCCTCACGTGGGCTGGACCTGAGCTCAAAGGTGGAGGCTGAGCTGGGCCAGCACCTGGAAGGGAGCAGCAGTGGCTAGGCGAGGACCCAGGGCTCCACTAGGGACTTTAGTTTTGAGGCTGTCAGATGACCTGAATAGGTGAGTCTGAGGAATCACCAGGGATCACCCACATCAGGACATCACTGCCTAGGGCAGCACCTGGGAGTGGAGGGAGGAAAATGGGGACTGGGGCTGCAGCACAGAGGCCTGGAAGAGGGATGCGCAGTGTGAGTGGGTGAGTGAACGGACAGGGACTGGGGCTGTGGGTGGCTACAAGGCATCATGTGTGTGGCTGTGACAGGACAAGGACAGAGGACAACAGCTTGTAGAAATGAGCTCCTCTGCTCTAGGAGGTTACAGAGAAACAAGGTCAAAAGGCTGGCAGTGGCAGAGGATCCTGGTGCCAGGATTCTCCCACCATGGCTAAATACAAGCAGCAGTCTGGGGCCTGGAGCTTCAGAAGGGCAGACAATGGGGAGAGGGCCAGGTCTTGCAGCCAGGAGGTGCACAATCTGGTTCCATGGCAAGTTCACAGAGGGGTCTGAGCAGTCATCAGAGGAGGAGACCACAGGCAGAGAGGGAGGGAAAGCCTGAGGTTCACCAACAGGAAAGCACCACAGGAGCCAAGTCAGTAAGACGGGAAGACAGGAAGTAGGAGAGGAGCTTCAGGACCCAACACGAGGAACTAAGAGGGATCAACGAAAGAAATGAGGGCTCTGTGACAAGAACGTTATCTGTCCTCCAGCAGAGTGTGGGGCTGCACACCTGTCATCCCAGGTCTCTGGGATCCCAGGTTTAAACTCAGCCTAGGCAACTCAGTGAGACCCTATCTCAAAATAAAAAGGTCTGGGTATGTAGCTCAGGGTGAAAGTAGTGGGTTTAATCCCCAATACAGAAAAAGAAAGAGAAAACAGAGGAGGGCTGGGGCCAGTGAGATAGCTCGGTGGACTAAATCCCTGCTTAGGCAAGTACAGGGACTGGGGTTTAATCCCCAGCACTACATGTTGCCCCGGCCCCACCCCTGGGGGGGCATGCTAAGCCAGTGACCAAGTCCACCAGTGCTAGGGGGGCTGAAAACAGTCCAAGCTGCACAGTGAGACACTGTACCAAACACATAAAAAAGGAAAAAAGAGAAGAAGGGCTGCTTTTCAAGAGGCCGGTATGACTCTGTCGGGCATAGGCAGAGCAGATAGAACACAGTGCTGTAAGAGAGCTTCAGGTGCTGCAGGGGCCACCCTCACTGACACATCCGTGCTCTACAGCCTGGATGGAATGGACATCTACCTTGGGAGAAAGGAACCAGCACCGGCATAGAAAGAAACTGGAAGGCCCACGAATGCCAGGAAGGAGCGAGCACATGGCGCTCCTGGCCCCCTGCTCGGTGCTGGGGGGATCTGAGTGCAGAACAGCAAGCAGACCACTAGGGCTGCAACACAGTGGGTCCTGGACTGCCAACTTCACACATCCCAGGCCTGGAGCCGGAAAGCATGCCACCTAGAACACCAAGTACAGAGAAAGAACAGCTCTGCAAGACAGGCAATGCAGGCCTGGGCAACCTGCTCTTACCAACACCTCCAAAAGCCTGGCTGGCTGAGAGGAGGTCCCGGATTTATCCTGGCTAGGAAGAAGGGAGGCCCTCCCCAACACTTGCCGGGTGGAGAAAAGCTGGGACATCCACTGCCACACATTAGTAGACTGGATTTGTCTTCATCCTAGGCAGAAATTGCCAGCAGAGGCTAAGTGGGAAATAAGTACAAAGGCCACTACCCAGGAATGGCAGAGATCCTGCTATACAGCTAGCGAGGCCAAGTGGTGCAAGAGGTTCTCACGCCCACTTGGCAACAAGGCAGCACCTCCTGCCCCTCCCCCAGTGACAGCCAGTGTCCACATTTCAACAGAAAAATGATGTGTGACACCAAGAACAAGGAAGACTTTGAACAGAATGAAGAGATGAGTGACACATGCCTACGCCTGCCAAACAGGTGTTGGGTTACTGAACATTATAGATATGTGTCAATAAGCAAATACAGACATGCGCAACACAAGGGCTAGAGTGCAACTACGTGGTAGCTGCTGCCTAGCATGCATGAGACCAGGAGGTTTTTGTTTTGTTTTTGCATCAGGCTGCCTTAAGGGTTGGTCTGGGGACTGAACCGCTGTCCTCTGTGCCTGACTGGGATTGACTGCCCGTGCAGGCACTTAAACCACTGAGCTAATCCTAAAGCCCTCAACTCTGGTTTCTTATCCCAGAAGAAAAACAAAACAAAAAGGAAAAAAAAAAAAAAAAAAAAGAAGAAAAGAAAAATGTAAGAGGGAAAGGAAACAAAAAGACACGTTAGAACCAAAAAAATTTTAGAATTGAAGAATGTAGTAACTGAAATAAAAAAACCTCACATGTAGGCTAAGCTGCAGAATAAAGATGGAGAAACAATTAAAAAAAAAAACTTTAATAATCTGAGCCACAGATATAGAATCAGACTTAGAAAATAAACATAGTCTCAGGGACCTACAGGTTTACAACAAAGAAACCATCATTCAGGTAATTAGATATAAAAGAAAACTAACTCAAAGAAATAATGAAACTCCCCCAATTTAGCATTAAAAAAAAGATAAAAAACTAAGCGAACTCCAATGAGGACTAAAGAAATCCATTCAGAATACATTATAGTCAAGCTTGTGATGGTGAAAGGCAAATGATCCTCAAAGCTGCCAGACAGATATGACATTTTATCTAAAGGAAAATCTCAAATGACAGCGAGCTTCTTATCAGACACCAATGAGGACAGAAGGAAAAGCATGCCATTTTTGAAGCTGAACTGTCAGCCCAGAATCTTACATTCACAGAAATATCCTTCAGGAATAGAGAATCAAGACATTCTCAGATGAAGGGAAACTAAAAGGGTTTGTCACCCACAGACCCACGCTAAAAATGATAAGGTGAGGTACAGAAGCAGCATCGGTGGTCTCAGTTACAGAGACAAAGGGGGATGATTACTACACCCAGGACTTCAAAACCAGCCTAAGCGACATCACAAGACCCTGTCTCAAAATAAGAAAAACAAAAGTAGTTAAAAGAGATTCTCTAAATAGAAGGGAGACAATGGAAAAGAAACAAACGAACTTTTAAATGGTAAGAAGCATTAGAGAATAGGATAAGCAAAAATATGGACAGATACTGCACTTTCCTACTCTTCTTGAATTTTCTAAATTATGTTTGATGGTTGAAGCAAAAATGATAAGAATGTTTAATGTGGTTTTCTTTTCTTTTTTCTTTTTCTTTTTTAACCAGAAATCAAACTAAGCACCTTGAACTTGCTAGGCAGGTGCCATGCCACTGGGGTATAACCCTGGCCTTGTCTAATGTGGGATTTTTGTTTGTCTTTTTGAGATAGGGTCTCACTATGCAGTTCAGGCTGGCCTTGAGCTCACTTTTGTAGCCCAGGCTGGTCTCAAACTCGTACTGATCCTCCTGCCTCAGCCTCCTAAGTGCTGGGATTACAGGTGTGCACCACCACGCCCAGCTCAATGTAGTTCTAAATGTATGTAAAGAAAACATATATGACTGCTGTAAAACAAAGGTAAAGGAACATAAAGAAAAGTGCCATTTACTTTACACCTATACTTTTTTTTGTTGTTTTTTGGTGGGACCAGGGTTCAAACACATGACCTTGCACTTGCCAGGTAGGCACTTCCCTGGCCCCACACCTATACTTTAAAGTAAAATGACTGTACTCCAACTGGTAAATTGTCACTGCAGTGGACTTTGCTAAATTATGAATATAATCCTACAGTAACCACTAAGAAAGCTAGATTACATAATATGTTGCATATTATTAACTATGTATTAACTTCATTTATTTATTTATGTTATGGCCAGCTCAGCCTGCCCTGGGGGTGGGGCTGGCACAGGATGTGGAGCCAGAGATTGAACCTCGGTTCCCTGCAGTTGCCTAAGCTTGCCTAAGCAGGCGCTCAAGATCACCAGTCCATAACGATGTATTATATAACATAAATAACACCACATACTTATATATAATACAATGTAATTTTTAAATATTTTCAAGTAAGCCACAGGAAGGCAGGAAAACAAAATAGAAAAATTAGAGCAGAAACAAAGTCAAATGGAAGACTTAAGCCCTAAATAATTACAAAATGTAAATGACATAAATATACCAATTAGAGGACAGAGATTGCGAGAATGAATTTCAAAACATGAGACAACTATCTACTGTCTACAAAAAAAAAAATCACTTCAAATAAATATTGAAAAAAGATATATGAACTGAGTCAAAGAAAGCAGAAGTGCCTTCATTAATACCTAATAAAGAAGATTTCAGAGCAAACAAAGTTGTCAGGGGCAGAAGACATCATACAATAGCAATTCTAAATATACAGGCACCAAACAACAGAGATGTGAAGTACAGAAAGTAAAACCTGACCAAGATGAAGGGGAAATGAAAAGCTCCATGATTACAGCCAGAGACTCAGTCAGAAAACTGGAAAGAACTTAGAACTCAAAAGCATCTTTAACCAGCACAATCTAATAGAAGTTTACACAACCACCGACAGTAGAAGAAAACAGTTTTAGTGTACTACATTTCTTTGTATTGTTTCCTTATAAAACAACATGCTGCTGGGGCCCAATGTTCTCACATAATAACTGAAAACAGTAGAAAAATTTGTGGCCACTTCTTAAAGAACTAAGTACAAAAGCCTTAAATAAATTAAAATAATGAATTAAATTTACAAGTGTAAATGCAAACCATTTCTAACTGAAGGCAGCAATAACTCTTGAGTTCTGATGGGAAAATACTAGCAAAAAATGGAAGCTGGGTCTTGAGGCTCCTGAATTCACCCTTGCCAGAGCTAACGCATTCTTTCTAAACATACATGGGCTATGGACCAAGATAGAGCACACACTGCACCATAAAGCACACATCAAGAAACTTAAAGCAATTAGCTGGGTGAAGCAGTACATGCCTGTAATTCCAGCACTAAGGAGGCTGAGGAAGGAAGAAGAATTCTCCCCATAGAGTTCAAGGCCAGCATGAACTGCACAGTACACACACACCCCCCCCCAAAAGAAATGTGAAGCAATTAAGATTAAGATCATACAGAGCATGGAGCCAGGGAGATAGCTCTGTGGCACAAGTGTCTGCCTGACAAGTGCCAGGTCGTGAGTTCAACCCTGGTCCCGCAAAAAAAAAAAAAAAAAAAAAGGCAAAAGATCACACAGAGCATACTCTTCAACATGATGGGATCAGATCAGAAATCAAAGACAGAAAGATAACACAAAAAAATCTTCAGGCACTTGGAACCCAAATAACACACTTACATATAATCAAAAACAAAGTTTGATTTCTTTTCTTGCAGTAACAGGGATTGAACTCAGTCAGGACCTTGTGCTTGTAGGCCAAAAAAAAAAAAAAAGTTTGAAAGAAAAAAAAAAAGACTGAATGAACAATATCTCAAGATTTTCATGATAAAGCTAAGTAAATACACTAGAAAAAAGGGAAAAAAAATTCAAATTGAAACCTAAGCTCCCACCTCAAAAACGATGAGCAAAATAATAAGAGCAGAAAGCAATGCAATGAAGTCAGTAAGAGAAAAATTAATGAAGCAAAGAGAAGGTTCTTTGAAAAGATAAATAAAATTGATAAACCCATAGCAAAACAGAAAACAAAGAAAGAAAAGTCACAAATTTCTAATACCAAGAATAAAAGGAGGGGCTGGGGAGATAGCTCTGTGGCACAAATTCCTGCCTGACAAGTGCAAGGTTGTGAGTTTGAACCGTGGTTCTGCCAAAAAAAAGAGAATAAAAGGAGGATCACTGTAGATCCTCCAGACATCAAAATAATTGGGAAATACATATATATTAATGTATACTCCATATACATAAACTTGGCAATTCAGATGAAATGGAGCAATTTCTAGAAATACACAATCTACCAAAACTGACTCAAATAACCAGGTTGAATAGACCTGGAGATACAGGCAGGAAACAAAAGCTTCCCAGGAAAGAACAATCAAAGACCAGAGGCTTCGCTGGTGAATTACAAAGCATTTTTAAAAAGAAACAAGGGGCTGGGGAGATAGCTCCGTAGCACAAGTGCCTGTCTGGCAAGTGCAAGGTCGTGAGTTTGAACCCTGGTCCCACAAAAAAAAAAAAAAAAAAAAACAGGTAAAAAAAGAATCAACATCATTTCTTCTCAAACTCTTCCCCAAAACTGAAGAGGAGAGAGTATTTCCTAACTTACCACATGAGGTCAGCACCATTTTGGCACCAAAACCACAAAAAGTCAATATGAAAAGGTTAACATCCTTTATGAATATTAATGCAAAAATCTCAAATTTGAAAACCAAATTTCACACCATATTAAAAGAATTATCGTGTGCCACCATATAAGCGTAGGGGTGAGCTGGTGGGCTTGTCGCTGCCTCCTGAGCTCGGCTCTGGAGGGTGTGCGGGCGTCATGTCTGGCCGCGAAGGTGGCAAGAAGAAGCCCCTGAAGCAGTCCAAGAAACAAGCCAAGGAGGTGGACAAGGAAGACAGAGCATTCCAACAGAAGCGAAAGGAGGAGCAGAAGAAACCTGAGCTAAAAACGAAGGCTACAGGTGGAATTAAGAAATCTGGCCAAAAAAAAAACCTGTTCCTTATGTGTACAATCATGGTGACCCTGGACTCCATGCCTATTCGAGTATCTTGGGGCTGGGGAGATAGCTCCATGGCGCAAGTGCCTGCCTGGCAAGTGCAAAGTCATGAGTTCAAACCCTAGTCCCACAAAAAAGAAAAAAAAACATTCTGGATGCCCTGCCATAACACCTCTTGATACCTATAACTAGAATGAAGTGTATTATTGCAGCTTGTTGTATATTTACGAATAAAATTTTATAATAAAAAAAGAGAAAGAAAAATAATGGCCTATTGTCTCTAATTTTTATCCAATTATTCATACCTCAGCTGTGAATTTAAAGTAAACCCAGCCTATAATCAAGCCAGTCTGCTCTTTGAATCTTTGTTCCATTTTGAAATCTATGTTATCTGGCATTAGACCAACTTATCTGGAGAAAAAAAAAAAAAAAAAAGACTTATATACCATGATCAAGTAAAATTTATTCTTGGGATGAAAGGATGGTTTAACAGGGGCCGGCGAGATGGTTCAGTGGTCTAAAGCGCCTGCTTAGGAAAGCTCAGGCAACTGCAGGGACTGCGGTTCGATCTCCGGCACCACATGCTGCGCCAGCCCCACCACCAGGGCAGGCTGAGCCAGCCACAAAATAAATAAATAAAGAAACAAACAAACACAACAAGCAAACAAAGAAATAAAATAAAATTTTTTTTTTTAAAAAAAGGATGGTTTAACATACAAATATCAAAGTGGTTATGGTTAATTATGCTTCAGTTGTGGTCAATGTCTTTAACTGACCACCTTTACAGAATGGGTAAAAAGAAACATCTCAATTGGTGTAGAAAAAGGCTTGACAATTCAACACTAATGGCTGGAGAGATAGCTCAGTAGAATAAGTGTCTGCCTGGCAAGCGCAGGGTCCTGAGTTCAATTCCTACTACTGCAAAAATAAAGATATTTCCTTTAAAATTCAACACTATCTGGATATGGTGGTACACACCTGTAATCCCGGACTTAGGAGGCTAAGATAGGAGGATACTGCATGTTTGACACCAGACTGGGCTACAGTGAATTCACAGCCAGTCTGAACTACACAATGAGACCCTGTCTCAAAAATAAAACAAAACCCACCATTTTATGAAAAACTCCCAAGAACTGGGGACAGGAAGTAACATCCTTAATATGATAAACAGCATATATGAAAAGCCAAAGCTAATATAGTCAATGATTAAAAATGCAAGCTTTTCTTAAGATGAGAACAAGACATTTCTCCCACTTCTATACAACATAATGCTGAGTTCTGACCAGAATGACAAGGCAGGAAAAAAAAGGCATCCAAATTGAAATGAAGGAAAAGCAAAATTATCCCTATTTGCAGATGACATGCTCTTATATATTTAAAAACCCTGAAGTATTCACACACATACACACACACACAATGGTTAGAACTAAGAAAATCATTAAGAACTAGGGGGGGAATATCAAGTGGTACACCACAGAGCACAGCCAGGCAGTGCCTCGAAAAGCTAAATACAGGATTACAATTTGAGAAGGAATTCCACTCCTAGGTTTATACTCTCTAAGGAAGTAAAAGCAGATACCTGAACGTCAGTGTTCATGACATTATTCACAGCAGTCAAGAGGTGTGAAAAATCTACAATCCATAAACAAATGGCCAAATGGACAGAACATGTGCATACATGTAATTCACTATGATTGTCATGAAAAGGAATGAAGTTCTGCCACATGTTATAACATAGATGATAAAAATATGATGCTGCTGGCCAGGGAGACAGCTCAGCAGTCTAAGTGTCTGCCTGGCAAATGCAAGGACCCCAGTACCGCATGCTATGCCGGCCCTGTGCCATGCTGACCATGGAAACCGTGTGTGGTGGCACACGCCTGCAATTCCAGTGCTGAGGAGGCTGAGATAGGAGGATCACTATGAGCCTGAGCTGTGTAGTAAGACCCTGCACCAAATTAAAAACAACAATAAAAAATGATGCTGGGCTAGGGAGCTAGCTCTGCAGCATAAGCACCTGTCAGGCAAGCACAAGTTCATTTTACTTTTTTTTTTTATGAGCAAAATATATTTATTGGGGGAAAGAAAGCTCCTGTCTGAGAGAGGGACAGGAGGGGGGCCCAAGAGGGTTGTCCACAAGCACAAATTTAATTCTTAGTAGTACTAAAAAATAAAAACATGATGAAAGCGAAAGAAGCCAGGCATACACACACATACACACACACAAATATTATACAATCCCATTTACAAGACATACCTAGCTGGGTACAGTGGCACACGCCTATAATTTTAGCACTTGGGAGGCTGAGGAAGGATTGCTGTGAGTTAGAGGCCAGCCTGGGTTACACAGTGAGTTGAACTGCACCCTGTCTCAAAAGGACCAAAACAAAGACCAAAAAGGAGAAAAGCCTAAAATAGGCTGCCAAAGGTTTGAGGGAGGGAGGAAAGAAGACTTACTGCTTAATGGATTTAAAATGTTTCTGTCCAGGGTAATGAAACAGTTAAGGAAATATTTGATCATGGCAATGATTATAAATATTGTGAATATAATTAAAGTTCCTGAATTGTCCACTTAAAAACTGTCACAATGATCTGGATATGGAGATGCACACTCGTAATTCTAACATTCATGGAAGGTAAGGCAAGAGGATCATAAGTTTGAGCCCAGCCTGAGCAGTTTAGTGACCTGATAAGATCCAATCTCAAAATAAAAGGGCTGGGGATACAGCTCAGTAAAGGCCTTGAATGCAATTCCCAGTACCACAAAGGGAACAGAATTACACCAAAAATAGTCTAAATGGTAGACTTTAAGTGTAGTATAGTATAATTTCCAAAAACCCCATGATGTAGGGGCTGGGATGCAGCTCTGCATTAGAGCACTGGCTAGCATGCATGAGGCCCCAGGTTCAGTTCCCAACACTGTCTCTCGAAAGCAGTATGCATGAAACCATTGTGCTGTACACTTAAGTGGGTGAGTTATGTTACGTAAATTGTAACTCAATAAGCTGTTGGTAATTTCCATTAGGGGCCACCACTATCAGAGGGAGAAAACAGAATGACTTAGGAAAAGAACTCTCTACATGAAGAGACACTAGGTGAGCTCCTGTGACACACAAGTGCACAATAGCTGACCCCTGCCAGCAGCCTGTGAGCTTCCACCCCTACCCTGATCTCACAGTCCCGGGGCAGGCAGAACCATTAGCCCAACTTTTTTTTTTTTTTTTTTTTCTTTTCCCCAGAACCAGGGATTGAACTCAGGCCCTTGCACTTGCCAGGTAAGCGCTTATTCTACTGAGCTATCTCCCCAGCCCATGAGCCCAACTTTGGACAGATTAATTATGTTTCATTAATCCTATATTCCCTGTACCTGGGAGGCTGAGGCAGGAGGATTGCTGTGAGTTCAAGATCAGCCTGGGTTACACAGAGAGTTCTAGGCCAGCCTGAACTACAGTGAGATCTTGTCTCAAACAACAAACAAAAAAGGGCAAGGAAAAAAAAAATAGGGGCTGGAAAGAGAGCTCTGTGGCACAAGTGCCTGCCTGGCAAGTATAAGGTCATGAGTTCAAACCCCAGTCACACACACACACACACACACACACACACACACACACACACACACACACAGGGCAGGGAAGAGGAAAAAAAAGTGCTGGGGATATAGCTCAGCAGTCTAAGCACCTGTCTGGCAAGCCCAAGGACCCGGGTTCGATCCCCAATACTGCATACTATGCTAGTCCCAGCACCATATCAACCACTGAAACCACGTGTGGTGGCACATGCCTGTAATCCCACCACTGAGGAGGTTGAGCCAGGGAATCACTGTGTTTGAGCTGCATAATGAGACCCTGCACCAAATAAATAATTAATTTAAAATAATAATAGTACTGAAAAATAAACAAAAGCCAGACATGGCAGTACATGCCTGTATAATCCCAGTACGTAAGAGGCTGAGACAGGAGGCTCACCATGAGCTTGAGGCCACCCTGGGCTACATAGTGAGTACAAGACCACCCTGGATTACATTAGTAAGACTCTGTCTGAAGACAAACACCTCAAGGAAAAACACTCACAGAAGGAACTGAGGCTACAAGGGTGACCCACCTCGTGCAGGCAGCAGACCAGCAGGGTGTAAGATGCCTCGCTAGGCTAGTAAGGCCTGTGGAGGCCCTATGACCATGTCCTGTGGTAGTGCTGCACCACACATGGAAAAATGGAAGGACAACGTCCCACAAAAGGTAAGTTCAGCCCCACGATAGATACCACTGGTGAAAGTAATGCTTGGTGATGGGCAGGGAAACCAGGCTTGGGGAGTGTCTCTGACCAGCCAAGAGGGCAAGGGCCGGGAGGCCCTGTGACTCAGCAACTGCCAGGAGTCGAAATCTAACACTCGGCCCAGGCCACCTCAGGACGGGCCTGAGCATCAAAACACATGCGCACAGGTGTAACCCAAACCATCAGCACATGCCTGCCCACAGACCCCGAGCTCTGCATGCTGGCTGCCAGCGGCACAGCCATTGCTACACTGAACATAAAAGGTTTTTTTCTTTTTTAACTGTTGTGGCTTTTGTCTATGACAGAGTCTCATTATGCACTTCAAGCTGGCCTTGAACTCACTCTGTAGCCCAGGCTAGCCTCGAAGTCACAGTGATCCTCCTGCCTCAGCCTCCTGAGTGCTGGGATTATAGGTGTGTGGCACAATGTCTGGCAGAGCACACAGTTTCATTTTTTTGAGACAGGGTCTCTCTGTGTAGTCCAAGCTGGCCTTAAACTTACTATGTAGCCTCAAACTTGTGTAAACCCTTCTGCCTCAGCCTGCCAAGTGCTGGGATTACACCATGCCCAACTATTGAGCACACAGTTTTAAATGCACCCAAAGGGAACCAGAGCTCTTTGGGCAGGTAGCTATTTCCAGAGCTGGAGTTTTCTATGGAGCCAGAAAGCAGAAAAGCACTACAAATACGTTGGGGGCATATGCAAGGGACAGGAACGGCTGGAAGGGCCTCCTGCTGGCCAAATCCAGGCAATGTGAGTCCTAAGATAAACAGTGACAGTAATGATAAAACAGCCCCAAATGTAGCAAGACACGTAGTGCTGGAGGAGGAGGGTGAGTTCAAGCCCTCCTGCACATGAGGTGTCGGGTTGCAGAGGTGCAAGAGTCTGGCAAAGCACAAACATCAAGTGATGTCAAGACTAGTGGGCACAGGCAGGAGTTTCCCGAGGCTCGGAGGCGCTCCCACAGAAGACATGTAATTGGGAAGGAGTCTTGGAGAGGAATAGCCGGTGTCACAACCATTGGGTGATGGGGTGAGCTGGTGGTTAACTGCCAGTACTTGAAGGAAAACACACTGTCACACTGCGACTTGTCACTGTAATGGGGAGGACACATGTGCTCCCTGGGTATCCCATCACTAATCTAACCTGAAGACCAGGGAGCTCCGGACAGCTGGCCAGGGTAGGGCTGGCCATTTGGCAAAAGCTGACTGCTGAGCCGCATGTCCTGGAAAGCCTCATGGCCCCCCAGAATGGAAAGGTGCATAGGTTTATTTCCAGCCTAAATTATTCAAACAAAAGGGAGCCACATGTGGCGGCATGCACCTAGAATCACAGCACGTAGGAGGCTGAGGCGGGAGGATTGCCACAAGTTTGAGGCCAGCCTGGGCTATACAGTGAGTTCAGGGGCATGCATATATATATATATATATATATATATATATATATATATATATGTAGTGAAATCCTCTTTAAAATAAAATAACAAAAGAAAAAGAGGAGTGTGCCTCTTTAACAAGCCATGGCTTTACGAAGCAAGGTTAACAATTTCACTTGATTCAGTGGAATATTATAAACTCTCTGGGGCCCATTTGAGGACTTCTACTTCAGGCACAAGGTGACAACTCAGCGTTTTTTATATTATTTAGAGAATAAAATTAACCCTCACAGGCCCACGCTGCTGCCTGCCTTCCCACTGGATCTGGCCGGCTCAGCGCTTTCCCCATATATAATTACAAGCTGCTATCCATCATGCAGCAGCGACGCAGCGCTGACACGTGGAAAGGGACACAGTAAGCACTTCCACTAATAGAAGCAGGACTTAAGTATCGCTTTGATATTTTCATTTAAATTGGAATATTTTACAATAATCGTCTATGTCCTCCACGGGCTCTTGCCCCCACCTGGGCCAGGGCCTGGAGCTGCTCTACCAGGCCCAACTCCAGGAAGGGCTTCCCTGCCAGGCCTGGTGCCCTTCAAGGTGACCGCCAGCTCTGTTAGGCCCCACGCTTCCAGCAGCCAGTAGCAAGCCGTGCAACAGCAGAGGCAGGGTGGCTCCCAGCACCCTCTGCCTCAGTGTTTGACCCAGAAGGGGGCGCCACAGCTACATCAGTGGGGTGAGTGCAATGAGAGGAGGTAGGGTAAAAGCTGGGCCACCTATACAGAGGGCTGATAACACTGCTGGCGGATGTGCAGCCAGTGACAGAGGGGGTGGTGTGCTTAGTGACCTCAGCTTCACTGGAGATTTCCCTCTGGTCTACAGGCCGTAGGCAGGGACAACCTTCCCAAGGCTTTGCACATGAAGGGGCAGCAGTGAGCCAGGCTGTAGGGGCCCAAGATATACATCATGACTCTCCTTCACGGTGCCAGGACTACAGAGCCCTCTTGGAGTAATCTCAGCCCAGGCCCAGGTCCACCTTACATCAGTCAACAGTCCCAGGCTGGAAGCACAGGTGTAGGGATTGAGGAAATTGGGTTCCCAAAGAGCGTGGCCCAGATTACAACAGTCACGAGGGAAAGGCTATGCTTATTCAGCTGTGGGAAACTTCCCATAGCAGTGCCTGGCCAACAGGTGAGATGGCGCTACCCATGCGCACCTGTACTCTCACCCACAGCCCCTCACCTTGGCACCCAGTGGGCAGTAGCCTTTGAGGAAGTCACTGCAGACCTCGGCCTTGCGGGACACATACACATGGCTGTAGGGGCAGTTGCTGTTATTGCAAATTCCCTTCAGGAAGTAGGAGCACACAGGCATCTGTGGGACAGAGGGAGGGTAAAGGTGAGGAGTGTGGTCCTTGCTCCAGCATTCACACTGCTCCACAAGTAGGCACACTTGTGGAGGGTCCCATCCAGGGCCCCATGGCTAGATGTCGGTCACAAAGGCCCTGCTTGGAAACCCTTACCATGGCCCTCTCAAGAAATGAATGCACTATGCTGATCAGAAGCTGAGAAGCAGGGGTGGCTCTAGTCAGGTGACCAGCACACGTGCCCTCACTCTGCCCAGATAAGGACACTTCAGCTGAGCAGACTGCTGCAGGGACTTGGTGTTTACCTTCTCTGAGCCTGCCTAGTGTGTGGGCTAGGAGCTCAGACAAGATGACTGCTAGGAGCCCTCCGCATCACACTGCCCCTGGAACCAGGACATGTGATACAGCCTTGGTGCTGGACATCCAGCCAAGCAGTCTGTGGTCACCTGACACACGTGCCTTGGAGCAGGTTTGGTCTGCCACTGACCACAGGGTCAGCAGGAAGGGCCTGGGGAGACCTAGGGGTCTAAAGCAGTATGTGATGCACCCTCCCTACCACAGAAACAGGCAGACTCATGGCCCAGCAGTTCACTGCCCCCCTGCGTTCCAGCACAGAGTCAGGTGACCGGGGCTATGGCCACCACTTACTGTCACCCTCTGGACCACAGAAGAGATACAACCTGACCCTGCTCAGATGGACAAAACTGAGCCTAAGAGGCAGGCACTGAGCTAGGGCCACCAGAAGAGGCAGCAAGCAGAGCCAGGGTATATATGCTGTAGCGGGGCTGGTCTCTCCATCTTCCAGCAAACTTATCTTCCTCCCTCTGCTGTGCACTAGCCGCTCTCCTTTCTGGGCTGCCTGGGAAGCAGCACTGTGTCACTGCCCTGACTCAGCCCAGTCAACTTGTAGCCTACAGGAAGCCTCCCGGACAGTCCCTCTGTGTCCTGTGTCAGATCCTAGTCCCTCAGGTTCCAGATGGCCACAATGCAATTTCTGGCCAGTTGGGGGCTGCTCAGCATCAAGGGCCAAGGCGAGGGTGATGAGCTCTCTAGGGTCATGGAACCAAGAGGCTGTAAAAAGTCACTTTTCTGGAGTGAAACGGGGAAAGGGAGAAGTAGGGCCCTGTCTGAGGCTAAAGAGGGAGGAGAAGCTATGCAGGAGCCCTGAAGCTGAGAGGGAAGGAGGGAGAAATCAAAGAAACAAAGGGTGATTTACTGAGCAAGAGTTTATTTTTAATTGTCTTTTAACTGCAGCCGCAGAGGGGAGAGGGGCTGGGGGCCCCATTTGGGGCTGGTGGTAGTGCGGCTGTAGACAATTCCCTTAATGTGGTTTTTGATATAGAGCCCAAATTAGCTCTAATAAAAAGGGATAATAAAGCCAACTCTTACACCAAACGGAGCTCCTCCTGGCTGTCAGAGCGGGGCCGTTACCAAGAGGAAACTGCGTTCTCATTTCAATTAACCTTGTTTGCACCCCACCACGTCCACACAAATAACAATAACATTAATTCAGGGCGCTGGTGCGGGCCCACATATCAGACAGCTTGGAGTGTGTGCCGGCTTTGGAGCTGGCGCTTAATGAACCTGAAACTCGACGTGAATTTCCAAATTGCTCACGACAGAGTTTCGAAGCTCGATTAGGGAGAAAAATGCTGATTCTCTCCAAGCTCCTCAAGGGGAAAAGCTGTCAGAGCAGCAGTGGGCCTCACCCACACTACCTCCCTCACACTGGAGCCATACGCTGGCCCTTCCCCTTAACTGTGCCAGGCCATGTTCCCAGGGGCCAGTGGACCGGCCTTGGGTATGGGGTGAGGCCTCCAAGTCTCCTCCAGGCTCTGTGTGCTCAGCCAGCTCTGAGCCCAGCCTTCAGCACTCTCAGCCCTTCCTTCCAGGGCTCACCTCCCTACTGCCTTATCCACTCTGCCCAGAAGAGTCTTTGGCCTCCACAGGATGTACACTCTTGGTCATGACCAGGCCTGAGGGGACAGATGAGGCCTCAGCCCTGGGCCCCGAAGATACCTGTGGGACAGCTTTCCCTTCACATGTGTATGGGGTGTGTGTGTGAGTGTTTGTGTATACAGTAGCTAAGTCTTACAAGAATGGTACCAGGTGAACAGAAAAGGGAGACTCCTCTGTGTGGTGTTGTTGGCAGCTATAGTGAGGCCACTGTGGCACTGGCCCCCTCCCCCCCCACACAGACACACAGGTAGAGGGCTGAGAGGCAGGGAACCTGAGGGCAGGGACTACCATCTCCAGCCCAGGGCAAACCTGTCTGGGGAATGGAGTCTGCTGGCCAGGAGACACTCACCTTATCCTTGGATACATGGTGAGAGAAGGGACAGGTTCCATCTGTCTTCTTGCATGTGCCCCGAAGAAACCTACAGTCCAGGACATGAGGGTGTGAGGAGGGTTGCTAGGATAGTGTCAGCTCCTCCCTCATCCCCTAAATCATGCAGCAAGGCTGGGTAGGGCACCTGGTACACACAGCAACCTTCTCAGGGTCATGGATGTATGGGCAGAGCTCACCACGGTTGCACCTGCCGAAGCGGTTGTAGTACATACAGTACTCCTTTTTCTTCTCTTTTTTCTGCTTAGCCTGCCGGATGATGGCCAGGCTGCGCTGAACAGCCCGACTAAGACAGTAGAGAAAGAAATATGTGAGCTCAAGGATGAGCAAGAAGCCCCACATGCCCAGTACCAGAAGACGCACCTGGCCAAGGAGCGGCTGCAGTTGCTGGCAGGGTCCAATCGGCCTATGGCAGAAAGAAGTGGGGTGACATCAGACAAAGCCTAGTATATACAGCCCTGTCCAACTTTTGCTGCACCCAGAGCTAAGCCTCACACCCTCTCCCCACCAACCCACCTGACCAAGACCCCTTTGGGGTCCCCAACACCGCTCATGATTACTGCTGTCTTCAGGGCACAGCCCAGCCCTTTCTTCTGTGGACACAACACACTGGGCCCTGGATCTGGCTCTGCTCTAGGGCAAGCAGTGCTGGATTCCTGCTGCTGCCCTGTAAGCCAGTGTGCCAGGCAACTCAAGAAGGGCAATGGCTGCTTAGGGGTGAAGACTGAGGTGGCCAGCTGGCTTCTGCTGACTCCAGGTAGCAGGGCTCCCCAGACCTACACCGGGTACTGGTTGGACCTCCCTGCCTGCTGGCTCCTGATCCCCCTACGTGCCCATCTGGTGCCCATCTGGGCTGTTCATGGGACAAGTCCTTAGGCTTAGGCAGTGACCGAACAGAGGATGTCTCTCTAGGCTCTGTCCTTAGCCTGGCACCCAGGAAGAAGCCTTGCAAATGATGTTGATGCCAGCTGTGGTTCCTCCCATTGCCAGAGCCTGGAAGTGGGACAAAAAGGCTAACAGGACTAGAGGGATTTCCCTAGACAAGGATGGCAAATATGAGCCACATATGAACTGGCTTTATAGGAAGGGTATTAACATTTTTAAAGGGTTGTAGAGCTGGGAATATACCTCAGTGGCATTGCACCTGCCTGCTAAGTGTGAGGCCCTGAGTTCAATTCCTGATAAAAAGTTATCTTAAAGAGTTGTAAAATGAAAAGAAAAAACAAAAAATAACTATATGCAACAGAGAGGAGTGTGGTGGCAAAGCTTAAAATGCTGACTGTGATTCTGGTACCTTGTAGACGTGGGATCTGTTCAGGTCTGGCTCATGCTTGTTACTGAATTTTACTTTTTTTTTTTTTGGTGGCACCAGGGTTCAAACTCATGACCTTGCACTTGCCAGGCAGACACTTGTGCCACGGAGCTATCTCTGTGGTCTCTTATTATTGAATATTAAAAGTGCCTTATCAGATGGTCCTCACGAGCACATGCACAAGGACCAGCCCAGACTTGCTGAGCTCACTAATGTGGTATGAAGAGGAGAGAGCAACAACAGGAACAGCTCCTCAAGACCCAGGGCTCATGTGGCAGGGGCAGGCGCCTACAGGGAGGGCCTAGGGCCTATGCTTACCGAGCGCGCGCGCGCGCGTGCGTGTGTGTGTGTGTGCCGTGTATGCCAGGGACTGAATTTAGGGCCTCATACAGACATGCTAGGCAGTAGTCTAATACTAGACTACAACCCCAGAGCTTATTAATTCTATCTAGAAACAACATCTTAGCAACATGCTAAGTTGCTCTTACGCTGGCCTCAAACTCTTGATGAACCTTAGCTTCCCAAGTAGGCAGAATCACAAGCATGTGCCACTGTGCCTGGCCAGCTACCTGCCTTTTAAAGGCACAGGTTAGCCAGCCCTGGGCCTTGGAGCAGAGTAGGGCAGGGCCTGCTCAAACCTGCTTCTCCATCTTCCTCAAATACGCACATGACCTTCCCAGACCAGGTCCAATTTCCTACGGAGCAGCTGCTGAAATGAATACGGCGCCAGGAGGCAAAAGTGACATCACTCAGAAATTCTGAGGACCTGAGGTGATGACAAAGCTATCCAGGTTTTAAAAAGGGATATTCCAAAGTGCTTGGCCCCACAGACCACGAAGTCTCTACTCCTCTGTCTTGCATGGGTGTGGGTCCAGGCTGATGTTCTAGAGAAGCTCTTTTCAATCAATGTCCCCACACTATCTGTTAGCTGTCCCCATTGGCCCTCACTTCCCAGGCCCTGCATGGTCCATGGCCTGTCCGGACTCTAACTCCTTCCAGTCCCACAGATTGGAAGCTCAGACCCTTCTCCTTCAACCTGTAGTAGCTCCAAGCTCCCCATATCCTCCCCAGGGAGGGCTAGGCAGTGCCATCACACACTGGCACCTCAGGGATACAGGACTCAACACAAGACGAGTGCTCCCCAGACAGGAACTGCCTATCATCCTGAGCTGCAGGGGACACCATGAGGCTTTTCTGGGCAAGTTCAGAAATCAGACACTACTGGTGGAGCTCCATGGGTCCCTCTGGCCAGTGCTGCTCCCACTCTGCCTCAGTGACCTCAAGGTCAAAAGGAGCATCTCCAGGCCAAGTTTGTGAGAGCCCTGTGGGAGGAAAGCACTCACTGTTGGGCAGCTGAACTCTGTCCCCTAGCGCATGATAGGTAGGAGCCAATTACAGTGACCTGGGGTGGGGGTGGGGGCTGAGGGCATAAGTGGGGATGTGGGAGCTGGGTGGGGGTCAACAAGACCAAAAGAAGAATGACGTGCATCTGGGAGGGACAAGAAGAAGGACCTATGGTGGCTTCTGTTGTTGTTAGGGACACCTGTCCACAGGGTGGCAGTGGAACCCTGTCCAGGTGGCATGGATGCGCCCCTACAGCTGCCAACTTTCACTATAAGTGACACACAATTTGATAACCTGTCAATGAGTGCTGGTTCCTGAGCTGTCGCCCCGGCTTTCAGTGACACTGGCATCATCTGCTCCAGGTCAGGGACACACAGGTATTACACGCTGCCTGGCAGGACCTGAGGAGGATGCTTTTCTCCTCTTTCCTGTTCTGCTTTTCAAAACATGCCAGTGTGGGGCTCACACTGGGAGTTTTGAGGAGAACTAGAGGCACCTTTCCAAATGCTTTGCAGTGTTAAAAATGCACATAAAGTAGCTGACTTGGAAGAGGCAAGAGAGGTGCAAAGAGCACAACAAGACCTCGGAGCACAAGGCGCTCGCTACCTCTGCTGGCTTCTGGAGAACTTTCACTTCCTGAAATAGGTGCTGGCTCCCTCCAGCCCCACTGCCTTCCTTGTGCCCCCATCTGTGCCCTGCTACCTGCCCAGTGGCCCTGTAAGGGAGCCTTGGGGCAGATACCTCATCTCCACAAGTCAGAGGCTCCTCAGCCTGATTCTTGCTCTGGTCCACCTGGCAGTAGCATGGCCCTGCCCAGCGAGTGAGAGGAAGGGCCAGCTGAGCTGAGAGCCCACTAGGCCCTGACCTGGCACAGTATGCGTCATCTTGCAGTGGCTCTGCCTCCTCATGGTGTGCCTGACAGAGCCTCCCTCATCCGCCTTTCTGTGCAACCTTATGGCACTCTGGAAGGGGAGCCCAGACACCAGGCTCACAGGAAGATGGGGTAGCTGGTCAGTGGCAGAAAGGGGACCATAGCCCACTTCTTCCTTAGCCCTGAGGCCCTGGAGACTCAGAGCAAGCAGAACTAGCCCTACAGCCTGGGATCAGGGCAGGCAACTCTGCTGGCAGACTTGGGACTCCTGACCACCACAGGGACTGGCAGGCCATCAGGCTGAAGACACAGGTCCCAGACCTATGGATGTAGGGAAGGGTCCATAGGGATGCTTTGAGCCACAGGTGGGAGGGAGGGAGGGAGGGAGGGAGGGGCTTAGTTTCAGAGTTGCTGCCAACTCTGTACTCAAGGGTGTGGAGGAGCAGCTTTGCCCCTCCCAAGGAAGGCTTTACTTTCTTATGGAAGTCAAAGTTCCGCTGACACCAGGGGCGGAAATTTATTTCTTTAATTATAATTCATCTAAGTGGGCCAGTCAGCAGCAGCCCACAGCTGGGAGCAATCCACCTTCCTCTGAGTGCAGTGGGGCCACACAGGTCTGGGCGGCTGGAGTTCGATCCATTCCGCTCAGCTGCTTGCTACCATCCAACCCCCTAGGACTTTGTACCTGACCACTTGCCCATATCTCCTCCCTGAAGGATTAAGCCCCACTGAAACATTAAATCCCAGAGGCTGCTGAAGCTGATCTGGCAACAGTGAAGAGACCTCAGGACCCCGGCACCCTCTCTGGGCAAGTGTGTCCAGCTGAGGCTGAGCAGGACAGGCTTCAGGTGGCTGTCTGAAGTATGAGTATGAGGTACCTGAAGGGGCTGGGGATTCACTGTCAGTCAGCTTCAGGTCAAGGGAGGAGCTGAGGTGGGGGCCAGTACGCAAGGGACAGTCTATAGTGTGATGACGTAAGGAACTCTGTCTGCCAGGTTCTGCCATATGTGAAAAAGGGAAGATTCTGCAAAGCTCAGCACTGGGCTCCAGATGTCCCAGTGCAGGGAGGCAGTTTCCCTAGGAGGAGTGACAGTCTAGCCTGCCCTGCTTCCTCACAGCCTCGGAGCAGCAATGTGATTCTCCCCAGCCATCCTCCAGAGGATGGTCAGTCAGTAGAGATCGAGTCCAAACTGCCACCCACCCTGCTGGCCTTGTATGTCTCACCCCATCTCCTGAGGACATAAGGACATGTGAAGAGCTGGGGCAGTGGGCCCAGCTTTACTCCACAAGCTCTCCAGCCCAGTATTATATAGGCAGCAGGACCTAGCCACAGAAGGAGAATATGGAGGTGTGAAGGGACAGGACCTTGGGGACAATGGGGAGGAGCCACGGGCACGGGGCCAGGTGCATCCCCCATAGAGTAGGGATACAGCTGTCAAGAGGTGGTGGTCACTTCTACATGGGTGTGGCTCCAAAGTTAGAAATGACCAGAATGGGCACTGCAGGGCACTGAGAGGTCCTAACCCCAAGCCAACGTGCCAGCCCCTTGGGGCTTAGAAGGCTATTACTGACCCATCCCTGTGCCCTGGCTCCTCACGCACTCTTATGATCATCACAGGGTGGAGCAGAAGAGAAGCCATAGGCATGAGGAGGTGACAAGAGGCAAGGATAGGGACATGAGGAAGGCAGACCCCATGCCAGGCGCTGCTCTAAGAAATCCTATTCCCAGGACATCCTGCTTTAAAAAATGGCAGCATGGAAGCCTGGGTCCCAGACAGCCCGGGGATCACAGCCCAGTAGTGCAGCTAGAGAAATGGCCTCCAGGGACAGACAACTCTCTGACCTCTATGTATCTTGCAGGGGCACTACACCTTACCCCAGTTCAGCCACTTCTCTGTCCAACACTTTTGGGAGGATGAGGTGGCTGGAGGCAGATGGGCCTCCTCCAACACCCCGCCCCCACCACCTACCGTCTTACCTTTCTCCCCCCATGGACAAGGAAGGGGATAAAATTAGACTGAAACCAAAATATTTTCCTAGTTAATTTGTACAATAAGCGCATCCAAGGCATTTCCTTCTCCTCAGCCTGTTTCCCCAGCTGCGCAGGCCTGTGGCGGCAGCAGCGACTGCCTCTAGACACAGTTGTCGAGGCATCACCAATGTGATTAGGGCACCGCGGTCTCAGGTGTTCGCTCGCCGGGGCATGTTTGCTATACCTGGTTCATCCTTTGTCCAGAAGCAAAACACAGGCACCCCCATGGAAAAGAGGGGTCTGTTCAGGCAAGCGAGAGTAGGCGCCATGTGGGTCTTCCCAAGGGACAGTTGGCAGAAGGCCTGCCAGTACCCTCCCTGCTCCGGCTGTCCTGCTGACTTCAACAGGGACCGTTACCAAGGCTGTGTGTATCCAAGAGTAAAATTAATTCCCAGGCTGGGATGTGACCCACCGGCAGGCACTCATTTGACTCTCTGGAAGCCCCAGACCCCTAACCTTGTCCCTGTGTCCCCTTCCTGGGGCAAAGTCTGGAGCCAAGGCCCAGGGAAGCCTCCACACAAGACTTGCAATGCCCTGCCACACACTCCAGTACCCCACCTCACCTGCGCGGTGGAGGGCCCTGCTGCCCCCGTCGCCCAGCCGGCTGGATGTCTTAGAGAGCTTGTTGGCCGACACCTTGTAGAGGACCCCTCCAATACAGCGGTAGCCTTTGCTCCGCCACCGAGGGGACCCAGGTGGGGCTTTCCCACCGCCAGTGACTACTGGACGCAGGCGGTTCAGCACTAAGGACCTGCAGAGACATAAAAATGCCCATCAAACATGGCCTTG
Source organism: Capromys pilorides (assembly GCA_004027915.1). Lineage (NCBI taxonomy): Eukaryota > Metazoa > Chordata > Mammalia > Rodentia > Capromyidae > Capromys > Capromys pilorides. The sequence continues at coordinate 26,109 of PVKN010000282.1, read as the reverse complement.
GCTAAGTGCCAGGTGCAGAACTCAGCCTGGGATACTCCCTACCTGGGATACAAAGTAGCCAGGACAGTCACTGGCTATCTCCAGCCACCAGGAGACCTCTTTTCCCTGCTCTCCTACAGGGACATGAAAGAATGTGACATGAAGTCCCAGAACGAGGCATCGTCCAAAAGAGCAAGGAACTCATGTGCTTACAAAGGGCCACAGGGAGAGGCCAGTCTCCTTCAGTGTGTACCCTTGCTTTGGACCCTATCAGCATGGACTAGTGCGGGCAGTGCCCTCCCAGGGATGGGTCCCTCAGCCTGCGGGGTAGCGATCAGAAGTAGAACAGGGCCCTGACCCGCTGGGTATCTCCCAAGGCTGGGGGCCAGCTTTAGACACTGTCTGGAACACACTGTCCTGGCCTCGGGACAGCAGATGCCATGGGGTCAGCAGGCAACACCACTTGTCCTGTCCCCTTCCCTTTACTTCTCAGACAGCCCTGCAGAGAAAGCACGCAGGAGACAGCCACGCAGACCCCAGCCAGGCCAGCTGTGTCAGGGAAATGCAGGGGCTATCTGGACTAGGGGCATGGGACTAACAGAGTGACCACTCAGGTGGAACAGCAGACCTGAGCTAGGTGATCTTAAGAGTCCCAGTGGCTCCCTACTGCTCCTTCCTTACTCTCGAGCCAGTTGTGCCAGAGAAGTCCAACCACAGGCCAACTGTCTGCTAGGCCTTGCCCAACTGTGATGTGGGCAGACTGTCCCTGAGAACACTCAGTGCCTAGCACCAGGTACCCAGGGGGCCCATTATGGACACCAGACCCTCAGGATGCATTTCAGCAGTCACCTGTTTATGCAGGCTTACTTCCACATTCACTCAGAATCTGCTTACAAACTAGGGCCTCTGAATATATGTACTGCACCCCACTGGCATACCTGGGCAATGGGCATCAGATGCCCATCCTCAGGGCTGACAGCAGCCTCCATGTCAGCCCTGTGTACAGCTGAAGTAGGAAGTGCAGGCAGCAGACCCAGGCCTGGCACAGGCCATGCCCCTCCCTCTGGATCCTCCAGTGCACCCCTTTTGGCCTGCAGTCCATCCAGGGCTTAGAATCAGGACTAGCAGCTCTGCCTGGAATAAGCTCACCAATGCCACAGACAGGTGCCCTCAGATCTGCACTGCCCAGCAACAGGAGGTGGGGGCTCACTCCCTTGGCTAGAAGGGTGCCTACAGCACTGCTTCTCAGAGCCAGCCCTGCTGCCCAGGGCAAGCCCTGGAAAGGGGGTACCGGAAAACAGCCCTGCTCATGGGATCAGCTGCGCCCTGCAGAACTCAGCACCACAGCCCCTCTGAGCCTCAGTCTCCACCTGCAAGTTGGGATAACTCTCTCCAGCCAGTGGCCTCAGAGGGCCCATTAGTGAGATAATGAGAGCAAAACGAGCTGGCCACTCAGGGGACTAAAGCTGCGGTGTAAGTACAAACATAGCGGTGGGGTAGCCACAGAAGGCACTTAACCCAGTTTCCCTTAATTAAAATTCAAGCTCACAAACACCAATCATAGAGGGAAACAGTCCTGCCAAGAAGCTAGCTATGGTGAGCTGTTTGCCTGTCTCTTGGACCCACCCACTACATGTTCCAGAAGCCCCTGTGAACATCCTGCTAGCCCCAACCCTTTCCAAGGGAACTCAGGCTCAGGGCTCCAAGCTCTCATCTGGCCTTGGGACCAGACCCCTGGAACCTCCCTCAGTTTGCACTGGGCCCAGGCTAGACTGGGAGGAGCGGCCAGGCATGAGAGGTCTTCTGAGCCATCTCCTCACTTACAGAACCCTGTCAGTCCCATAGGCTCAGAAAAGGTCTAGATACCTCATGAGAAATAAGGCCAAGACACAAGACACACCCAATTTTACCCTAAACCACAGTCAATAAGTAGGACCAGGGCAGTGGCTGCTTTAGCTCGCTTGGCCTGAGGCCAAAAGGCTCCTGGGTCTATCTAGCCTGGCAGCCAGAGCCTGCCCTCAGGACAGTTGCCTTGTGCAGCTAGGCTGGGCTAGGCTGGGCTAGAGCCGTGCTGGGAGGTGAGGTGGCCAGCCCTGTCTCTGCCTCATTAGGCCCTGCTTGTTCTCAGGCAGACCCTGCCCTCACAACACCCAACCTGAGTGCTCGCACCTCTGCTCACAGCACAGCTGAGTCACTCCCCAGCTTCCAGAAAGCACCAGCAAGTACCAGGCAAGGGCCCCACCCTGCAAGAACTCACCTATAGGGTCTGCTCTGACTGAGGACCTCTCTGAGACTACCTCCAAAGGTAAACTGGGGGACTGACAAATGCATTTAAGGGGGAGAGCCTGCTCCCTACCCATCCTTTTCCAATGCAAACATAGAGACAAAACAAACTGAAGCAATGTGATGTGGTCATGGGACCAGCAGGGCCCCTGCCAGAACTGCAGAAAGTACCCCACCTTCATGAAGTTTCCATCCATGAAGTATGCAACCCTTGGTTGTACACTCAAGGAACCTCTGGCTGGAGCTAGCTGAGGAGCCAGACACCAGCCAGAAGCTGAAGCTGAAACCAAAAGCACACCCACTGCCTGTACTTGCCAGTGAAGAAGCCAGCTGCATGGAGGACTGATTTTTAGGATTGACTGCTCTGTAGAGCTGGAAGACTGTTACACTTCTTCCCCAGAAAGTCTTGGTTAGTTCACGTTTATTCTTATTGATGATCATGAACAATCAATTTGTTCCCTTTACCCTTCCTAAAAAACTCCTTGGATTTTAACAGAAGATACAGGACATCTGTGGCTCCCGTATAGGAGGTGCGGCAGTCCCTCTCCTGATGTCCCAGGTATGCATACCCATGGCTGGGGAGTGGCCTCAGGGCCCAGGGACTCCAGGGAATAGGGACAGGCACTGTGCTTACCAAGGAACTTGGAAGACTTGTGCAGCACCCACATTTGTAATGCTGCCAGGGGAAGAACTTGGGAAGGCCTGGCCAGAAACTCTGGGCCTGAACAAGTAAGGGAAAAGGCCAGTCTTGAGATCATTCACTTGCCCCTCCTCTTGCCACCACCTGCTGGGCCCCGCTGGCTTAGGAACTTGAGGCAGGAGGGCACCAGGTGGGGCCTTGTAGCATTTCACTGCCATGGGTGTCACAGCACTCCAGTAAATTGTTACCCTAATGGAGAGGACAGCCTTTGGAAACGAACTGTACAGAGAAGAGGGGATAAAATTAATGAGATAATAGCGGGGCCAAGGACCCTGCAAGCGCCTGCCCTCACGGCACGGCTCTGTAATTCCTTTTCTGCAATGGGAGCTGCAGATCTAAAGGCTTCTCCCATCCGTCCGGCGGGCCCATGCCGCCAGGAAATTTCATTAACGCTGGAAAATAGGAAAGGTATTAAGCGTGGATAATGAAGGCCAGGGAGGGAACAGTGCCTTAAGATAGTCTTCTTTCTCGCCTTTGTAATGGGAGGCATGAACTTTCCCTTCAAATCCATTTCTAATCCATTTGAAATACTACAGCAAATTATCTTTCCTTCAGCCCGAAAGCGGCCAGCCAATTTACTCCGAATAGAAGTGACAATGCCCCAGGATTTATCACCATAACCTTGACTACACTAGGGTGAGTCCAGGCCGCCCCTCTCCCCCTGGGGGGGGCACAAAGGACGGGTGGGGGGAAGATAACATTTTAAATGAGAAGCAGTGTTGATGTGGAGAAAGATGCATACCACAAAAGTTCATTAAAAAAAAAAAAAGCTGTGCATCCACTACCTTGGTAACAACAGAAACTTCAAGCCCAGGGATTGTCCAGAGGGGCAGCAGGAGCATCCACATGGCTGAGCTGGACTCTTCCCTATTTTTGAGGGGTCTGGGCATGACAGAGGGAGGCTGTTTCTGAAGCTCTTATGTTTTCATGCGGTTCCCAGGGTTGCCTGGTGCAGATCTGTCACACTGGCTGGGCACATCCACGGGCTAGGGCCCAAGTGTCCCACACTCTCTAAGGCCACCTTGTTCAGGACCACCACCATCAAGTAGCTTGCATCTGAGTTTAAAGGCTGACTCTGGAGGTTACAGTCCGGCCCTCCCTGAGGGTGCTCCCAGAGTAAAGTCAGTACAGCCCCAATATGTGGTGATCAGGACCCCACCTACGAGTCTGTGTCTGAGTGTGGCTGAACCTGCAGCCCCACTGCGTGTACACACACACACAAAACCACACCAGGCTAGAGCTCTTGGCCAGGGCTATGGGTGTACACGTGCAAGTGCAGATAAGCAGATACTTCACACTGTAGCATACACACAGCATACACACTGGCAAACACTATCTGCCCCTGAATGAAGGCCTCAGCACTGCATCACTAGCAGCAGCAGCAACCCAAAGCTAAGCAGGTGGACGTCTGACAGAAGGGGATACTCCTCAGGGTTGCCCATGAGCCCTTCTGCAAGCACAGCCTCCCGGAAGCTGGGCTGTAAGTACCCAGTCTGGTAGTCTGGTGTTATTCTTGGCCCTGTGATTTCTCCATGTATGGAACCTGGCCACAGGACTGATGCATTACCTGGAGACCAGCAAGCAATAAGGTAGACAGGGGTCCTCTAGAACACATAGGGCAAGGCACAATCAGATGATATCTGAGTGGCCTAGCCATGACCAAGGAACTTTCAAACCCAAAAAGCTATGTCCTAGAACTGCTAGGTTCAATGGCATCTTTGAACAAATACCACCTGAGTTTAGCTGGATGCAGCTCCTTTGAGGAAAGGTCTGAGGCTACAAGTCAAGCCCAGAGGAAGAGACCAGGGCTCAGTGTCACAGAGGGCTGAGGCAGGAAACTCAGCACTCATACAGGGAAGAGAGAACATTTCAGAGCAGAGGACTGTGGGGCTCTTGAGGGGAAGGCTTGGAATCTCAAGCCCATTTCTTTCCTAAGTACAAGATAACAAGAGTACAGCAGGGAGGAGGATCTGTACCTGCCTCACCTGGAGCTCTCTGAGTCCCTGCCAGGACGTTTCTGTACCTTCACTGTCCTGTCTGGGTCTTCCCAGACACTCAAATTTCATCTATTTTTGGTTTTTTTTGTTTATTTGTTGTTTTTTAATTTAGTATAGGACCTACAGTATACAGACTGAACTCGTAGTGATCCTCCTGTTTTCAGCCTCCCAAGCACTGGGATTACAGGTGCACACCCCCACACCCAGTCTCAATCACCATCTCAGCATGCCCCAGGGGAGGAGATGGCACAGCATGCCAGGGGCTCAAACCCCGGTCCCTGCACCTGCCTAAGCAGGTGCTTTACTCCGCTGAGCTATCTGGCCAGCCTTTCCATCTATTTTAAAAAAGAAACAAACAAAACCTCTTGCTTGTCCGTTCTCCCCTCCCTGTAAAGTTCTGGGTCTACTCTTGCTGTTACACATACCCCCATCCTAGACCCTTCTCCTTCACAAGCTTCTCTCTCTCCTCAATGCTACAACTGGCTCTGGCTGAAGGCCCCACACTCACACAGAGGCCCCATTCTAGGCCAGGTCGCCACTGGCCACTGCTGCCATCTGGGGTCCCTGTTGGTCTCTCCAATGTGCAAACTGGTGTCATTTCAACCACCAGACCCTTATCCATGGGTCTGGAACTGCACATTTGACCAAGTCTTCCCAAACTGCAGGAGGTCACATCACAAGGCACTGTGAGCTGGGCTGGGAAGCTTCAGATCCTGGAAGACACTGTCCCCTCCTGGCACGGGCCTGTGCATACCTGTTCCTCTGCCTGGCACCCTGAGCCCAAGTTCAGGTGTCATGTCATCAGGCAACCCTTCCCAATACCTACCACGATGGGATTCTCCTACCTAGGCACCACAGAGCTTTCAGAGAATAGGGCTAAGTCTGCTGGATGCACTGCTGTGCTGCCCAGAGGAAGCTTTGCAAATCTTCTGAGGGAACACATACCAGGCCTATAGCAGGGCCTGGGAAGGGTCTTGGGTTGCTGCCTTGGTGCTCCAGGGCCCCTTAGGAGGGGCAGAAAGCAGAGGAAGGTCTGGTCAGTTACAGGTAAGGTCAGTGGGGGATGGTTCAAGGCGGGGCAGTGGGGTGGGGACCATAGATCTCTTCTCTATAATGCCTTCCATGAATGAGTTGTACAGGAAAAGAAAAAGTAAAGAATGACTTGTGTAGTCCCTACTCTCTGCCTCTGCACCTGTTATATGGACCCAAGTCTGTCCTCAAAGGAGCTGCATCCAGCTGACTGCTGGTGTGGTTTGTCCTAAGGTGCCACTGAACCTGGCAATCACAAGCTCACTCAGCAGTGTGGGCCACGGGGACTAGAGTGAGGAACACAGCCAGCCAGCAAGCACTAAGCCCTGAGGAAGCTGTGAGGCCAGGTTTATGTACATTCAAGAGGCTAAGGCAGGAGGATTTAGGGTTATGTGCCCGCTGAGCTACATAGTTTTAGGCCATTCTGTACTACGTAGCAAGACTGTATCTCAAAGAAAAGGGAGGAGTAGGGCTATGGAGAAGAGCATGGGTCAGAGGACGCACAAGGAGTAGGGCTATGAAATCAGGAACAGGACAGTGACCCCAACGTGTCTGGCTATGTAAAGGGTAGTGCACAGGCTACGGATTCGACTGGCCCCCAGCCAGGCTACTCTGGCTGATGGTGGCCAAGGAGACAGGCAGGCCGACCGGGGAGCAGAGAAAACAACCAAGGAAGCATTTTTCAGGAAATGGAGCATGGTTTTTGAAGCTCAGAGCTAAGCGAACGGGAGTGCACAGTCAGCAGAAGAGGCAGCTCGCACTGCGAATCCCCAAGTAGGTCAGGCGGAGCCGCTGTGACAGGCACTAAACTGCTTAGCGGGGCTTTCCACCGGAAACACTCCCCCTCCCTGGGCTGCTTGGCTACATAGCAAGGAGGGCAAGTGTGCATGTGCCAGTGAGTGCATGTGTACACACAAGCACGCAGATCAGCTCACAACCTCCCTCTGGGTGTGCTTGTGCCAGACCCATCCAGAAGTTTCTCACCTGGACAGGCCGAGCCAGGTCACCGGGGGCAGTCCACAATGTCCTGGGTTCTGGCATAGAGATCGTCCTTCAGGGGAGGGACCAGGCAGAGCATAGGCATGCAGGAGTAACTAAGAGGTCATCCTGCCTCCAGAACTCAGACACTGTGCCCAGAGACCCAGGCCCGCCCCTAGATCACTGAAGCTGAACCTTGATGACCCGGTAGACAAAGAAGCCTCATGAGGCTGTGGGCTTCTGACCCTAGTCTACTACCCACATAAATGGCTCCCTCAAGACTAGCCCTCCAGGCCTCAAACTCCTACACATAGACCCTAAGGGACAGAGCTAACCTGCAGTGGGCCCACGCTCTCCAAGGCAGCAACTGGCTCCCTGGCTGCAGTAGCATGACAGCCACCCAGTTCCCACTTGCTCTTTCCTGCATCACACTAACCTACCCTGCAGCCCAGGTACAAGCCTAGCTGCTGGCTTAGTGAGCCTGCAGGCATTGTGAGTACATATGAAACAGCAGCCTCTACTGGCAAAGGTTACAACGAAGGTGAGGCTGACGACAGGGTTTGACCATATGTACAGCACTGCACGGGTAGAGCAGGTCAAGCCCTGGCCCGAGGTAGGCAAGGTGGGCAGAAGATGGTGCTGGTGGGCAGCTGTGCTGGAAGTGGGATGAGGCTAGCTCTCCAGGGGTCCTGGGCTGATCTAGGGGCAGTGGGTGACCTGGCAGGGCTCTGCTGGGCACCTAAGGACTTTGTCAGGCCATTGTTCCTTCCTGAGGGACCCTGCCCTGCCCCATTATCTCCCTGATACAGAGTAATAGCGATCAGGGGCACCTCTCACTAGCCCAGGCAGTGTGGCAGTGGGCAATACTAATTGCACTGCCGGCAAATGTGCTGCTCCATTATGAGGGGCTGGGACTATTTTATGTATTTTATGTGCTCACATCTATTCAATTGGTATTTCGATCAATGGATGCATTACAAGCTTTCCCTTTAAGAGCCTAATAAACAACAAGATGGAAAGTAAAATTCTCCATAAAATGACACTTTTAAAAATCCATTTCAGCTCAAGCTATTGGTGTTCTATATGTCAGCTGCAAAAAAACAGGTATTAGTGGGTCTTAATGGCCTCACTCCAGAGTACAGAGTTCAACTCGATGGGCAGAGGGGTTGGGGCCTGGCAGACTGTACAGTCACCTTTGATGGGTTGGACTTGTGTGTATCCCAGGCAGTATCCTAGATCCTCTGCACCTGGCACCACCCAGGATTACAGCTGCTGACCCAGAACACACTTAGCCCACACAGGCTTGTGAGGGGCAGGGTTGGGCTTTCAGGGTTGGGTGTGTGAGACACACTGTTGTCTAAGGAGACTCCAGTAAAGCTCCTCCCCTAGATGCAACCAATGTAGTCAGCTCCCCAGGAAAGTGGTGACTTGGGCAAGTCTTTTGCAGCCATGAAGCCTAGCCAAGACAGGCATCCACAGAAACATCAGCGAACAGCCTTCAAGGCTCAAAAACCAAGTTTGTTAGATCTAGCAGGATAACAGGCAGCAGATTATGAAGACACATGTTCATCAACAGCCTTGAGGACAACAGTAAAACCTGGCAGAACACACAGGGAAGCCATGACAACTCTCACAAACGTCACAGAGGGTATTTGACTACATGTGGAGCACAGTGTTGCTCCTGCTGCACCAAGAATAGGAGACAGTAATAAGGCTGGGTCTCCCAAGATCTTGTACAAAAGAGTGAAACGGTAAGAAGAGTAAATTCCAGCTTTGTAAAGTGACAAATGACGGGTAGGGAAGGCTAAAAACATGACCTAGCATTTCTGAAGCTCACTTAGAAGTGCAAACATCCAAGAACAACTAAGCAGACAGATGGGGCCACAGTAAGGATGGGGAGGCCAGACACAGCCCCAGCATCCAGTCACCTGGATGATAGCTGATGACTCTGCACTTGGGTGGATCAAGGGCGCTCATTTCAATAAACCTACCTGCTTAGAGAGAGAAATGAAGCTGAATCTACCCCCACCTGCAGGCACAAGCAGGATCACAGAGTTATACGTGAATATTCTAAGCTTCTGGAAAAAAATGTGACCTTAGGTGGGCAAATGTTTCTTTCTTTGTTTTTTTTCCTCTTTTTTTTAAACTTTTAAAATTACTTTTTTTATTAATACAACTTATGTTTAGGAAAATTTTAGTTTATGGAAAAATGAGCTCAAAGTGCAGAGCGTTCTCATATACCCTGTAGGCCTTTAAAAGTTCTCTCAATTAACATTTTTTTCATTCTTGTGGATCATTTGTTATACTTGATAAGTCAATTTTGATACATTAATACAAAGTAATGCCTATATTTTACATTAGAGTTTATGTAGTTATCCTCTCTGTTTTTTAAACTTTCTTTATTTTATTTATTTATTTATTTATTTATTTATTTATTTATTTATTTATGTTATGGTTGGCTCAGCCTGTGCTGGGGGCGGGGCTGGCACAGCATGTGGTGCCAGGGATCAAACCGTGGTCCCTGCGGTTGCCTAAGCTTGCCAAAGCAAGTGCTTTAGACCGCTGAGCCATCTCACCGGCCACCCCCTCTGCGTTTTGACAAACATGCTAGAGCATGTATCCACCATTAAAAGCAAACATTTCTTGGGCCAATGAGATGGTTCAGCTGTCCAAAGAGCCTGCTTAGGAAAGCTTAAGCAACCGCAGGGAACGCGGTTTGATCCCCAGCACCACATGCTGCGTCAGCATCACCCCCAGGGCAGGCTGAGCCAGCCATAAAAAAAAAATATAAATATAAATATATATATACACACATACACACACACACAACACACACACACACACGCGCGCGCGCGCACATTTCTTAAGCACGACGGAAAAAAAAATACCCTCTTAAAAGAAAAGATGCCTGCCATGTGCAAGAGACTCTGGGTTCAATCTTCTATACAGAGAAAGAAAAGGGACAGGAGTAAGTCTACAATGCAAAAGAAAAATATATCCACAAAAAACAAAAAGCTCCAACAAATAAAAAGGCAAACACAAGGAAAAGACCTTAAGAGGCTCTCCAAAAAAGAGAACAGCATGGAGCAATGAAGTTTTTTGTTTTTGTTTTTTGGTACTAGGGACTGAATTCAGGACCTTGTGCTTACCAGGCAGGCAGGCATGTGTGCCACTGAGCTATCTCCCCGGTCTCCAATGGTGCGATAAATGTAGTAAAGGCAGTCTACATCAGTTACTCAGTAGAACATGAGAAGACCTCAGTGAGATGCCACCACACCCAGCAGCATGGCTCCAACAGGAAAGATAGCCCAGGGAGGGATGGCTAGAATGGCGGGACAACTACAATATGTTACCCTGCAGTTGACTATAATCTTGGGTAGCCACTATGAGGAACAGGTTGACCTCATCTACTAGAGCTCAGTGCCCACTTCCTTCCCAAGGCAGCAGCCCCACAGAAACAAGGGTCCTTCCAACATTCAGAGACAAGCTCCACAAGGTTAAGAGAAACTTTAAGCATAGCCAGCAAGACAAGAAGCAATCCCAATGCCTGTCACAATTGCCAAAATGGACAAGCTATGATGAACCCATATCATGGACAGTGATAGTGGGGGAGAAAGGAACCACTGTTACACATAGCACTGTGGATAGCCTGGGGAATCCAAGGTCTACCAGCCAGCTCAGCCTGTTCCACTGGAACACCACAGACTGCACAGCCCCAGTACCAGGAACGTGTCTCCTCGTGAAGCTGAGGCTCTAGACCAAGGTGTTGGTGCCTTGGTTTGTGCTAAGGTCTTTCTGGCCTGCAGACACAGTACCTTCTGGCTCTTCCAAGGGGCCTTTTCTTGCACACAGCCCTTGTCTTTTCCCCTTCTCATAATGCTCTGGGTCAAAGTGCATTAGTATTAAACTCCTATAACCCTATTTAACTCTCCTCCCTCCTTAAACATGTCACACCCAAATCTAGTCACACTGAGGAGCTAGGGTTTTGTAGAATTTGGTGGATAATCCCTAGAAAGTGGTGAACAAAGAAACAGGATGCTACAGAACCTGTTGATCACTTTCAGAGACCAGATTCAAGTGCCTGCAGGGAAACTGGCCAGTAGGGTTTGTGCAGTGCACATAGTCTTGGTGTTTGGAGCCAATCAATGGATGAAATCCAAGGGGCTGATAAGACTTCAGCACTCAGAAAAGTTAAAGCTTCTGCTTAAATCCTTGCACCCTGAAATGCAAAACTGAAGCTAAAGGGAAATGATCAAGGGTAACACTCAGAAGACTGCAAGGGTTTCACATATCTATGAGAAACAGGCAAGCCAAAGACAAATGAACAATACGTGTAAACAGGGCTGAGCCTGACAAAAACTATGAACCAAACGAAAATGAAGCCCAAATGCACCTACCTGCTTCTATTCTGGTGTTCAAGGTCTGGCAAGAGGCAGCTGACAGGACAGGGACTGAGGCCAGCCAGCCACCTGCAGGCTATGACCAGCTTGGCTCTCCTTGATCACTGGACCTATGTAGTACCCAGCCTGCCCGGGCATGAGCCAGTGTCATCCGGATGAATGAGTCTCCCTGGGTTGGACCACAGGGAGAGTAAGGGCAGCAGTCTCAAGATCAGACCTGCCAAGGAGCCCAGCACTGGTCAAGTTGTGGCTGCTTAACAAGCCACAGAGGTGCTCCTCTGAGAGGTTCAGACCTACTGAGGGCAGACAGAACAGGGCAAGCCCAGTGAGCCTAAAACAACTGGTGGAATACAGTTCTGCTCTGCCGCTCTCTCTGAAGAAATGGAGGGGCACCACTCGGCAGCACTACCACACAGAGGCTGCTCAGTCAGGCCTAGCATAAGCAGGATCAAGGAGGGAAGCACTCAGCCACACAGCCAACCTCCCCTGCAGCTCAGGCACCTAAGCCACATGCTACACCCCCCTCCCCCTCCCCTGTGAGGTCCCTCAGTCTTGAGCATCCCTCTGGGTCCCTGACCAACCTCAAGGTAGACCCAAACTCATGGAGTTCCTGCCCCACCCAGTCCCACCCTCACCGACCCAGAGAGGTGGAGCAGGCCATAATTTAAAGCCCCCGCCTATGCTTTATGGCTTTCTTAATTCGGCTCCTGCTACTATTAATGTAGTTAATGCTGAGATTATATCTATTTTCTGGCGTCAGGCAGTGATTTATTCAAGCCATTTTTCCGGTGGAGGCTCCCACGCTGTTAAATCAAGTGCCTTGCCAATTAAGTGCTGACTTGGGAAGTGGACGCAATCTTAACAGACATCCCACCGCAAATTACACCAAGGGCTGCTGGCTCTGGGGAGTGAGCGGGCAGCTACAGGCACCCTGCTGACTTGGGAAAAGCCAGCCAAACAGGCCCAGCCAGCAGTGGCTCAGCAGGAGTTGGGGCCCCCTACTCGAAGCTGCTGGGTCCCTGAGTCTGTCCCTGACATACAGAGATCTCTTAAACTGTAGTTCTAACCTGCAACATTTCCAATGCAACTCATACCTCTGGCTCCTCAGCCAGGCCCCAGGTATACATGGAACAGCTGGAGATTTCAAGCAGCCTTGGCAGGCGGAACATGATGCAGAAGACAGAAGCCTTCAGAGCTGGGGGCATGAAGCCCTCTGCAGGCGTGAGGACAGACCCTGTACCACCACCAACAGCCTACCCTGCGGGCTGGGGAGAAGACAGACCCTCTAAAGTCTCATCTCCAAAAATACACAGAGCAATACAAGGGGGACAATAACAGACAGGTACAAAGCAGAGTAGAGAGAGACAGGCCATAGGAAGGACCTCACCTCCAATTCCTGAAGTGTCCTGTGAGCACTTCAGTGCATCCCTGGAAAGAGCCTCTTTCACAGTACCATCATCAACCAAGCCACCACCATCCCTGGGCACCCCACTACCCAGCATGGCACAGTGGGGCCCAGGGCAAGCCCACTGGGCCTTGGGTGGGCAATGGGCAAAAAGCCCTTTGGCTGTAGTCCTGAGCCCTTTTCCCCAGCAGTGCTGTGCTCCCCAAGTTCTGGCACAAGGCTGCCCCACCCATCAGCCAGTAAAAGGGTAAGATCGGTTGTGGGACTGATATATGTGAGGAATTAGAGGTGATATTGATCATTTGAATAATACTTTACTACTGCCTCTAAACCCAGGGTAAAAGTGGTATTTAAAGCGGTATTTAATGGTGTAAGGCACATGAGTGGTGCTGACTGACAAGAATGTTATATCTCTTGCCATCAGATGGTGTCTCCAGCATCCTCTATTCTGTGTTTTCAGAACCAGCCACCCCTCCATACACACCAGGCTCTTGGCACCAACTTCAGTCATATATAGGCCTGCTGTTGACCAGGTGGTGTCAAGGGCCTGGCACACAGACTCTCCCAGACTGAGGGCAATTGTCCAGGGACTGCATGGGAGAAATCTAACAGGATCTCCTGACAGAATACCCACTCACTCTGTTCCCAAACTCGTGAGGCAAGTCTGTGTGGGTTTGTGCACTTAAAGGGGCATGGAAGGAGGCCTGAGATAGTGTGCAGGGAATCTCCTCCTCTGACTAGCAGCCCTTGGCTTCTGCCTGCCTGGTAGCATGCCTCCAGGAACATCTCCCCTGACGTGTGCACAGGACCACAGCACCACAGCGCAGTATGACACACAGGTATAGAGTATGTAAGAGCCCACTAGGCAAGAAGTAGAGCACAGAGGACCTGCTACCAAAAAACACAGCTGCAGAACAGAAGCAGGAACAGAGAAAACAGAAACAAGGAAAAGACAGACATACACAGAGGAGATGGGCAGGACCAAGATCACCAAGCCAGACCTAGGAGACACACAACAAAGCAGCCTCAGGGCAAGGAGGGACCAGCAGAACATAAAGAGCCCAGAGTAGGAAGCAGGTGCAAGCACTGGCTTTGGTAGGCCTGCTGCTCCCTACCACCCCACGAACCCTCCTCACCAGCCCACCTAGCTCCAGAGCTCCACAGGTAAGTACAGTGGAGGCAGGGAGCAGGCCTTACCCTGAGATGGACCAGGTAGGGTCTAGACCTGCCCAGCCCTCCTTCCCATGGGGCCACTCATGGGGCCATTCCACAGCCAAGACCCTGACCCTACCTGTTGGGCTAAACCTTGCCCCTGGCCTGCCTCTTCCTCTGAGCCCCTCTAGTGGTCTCACCAAAGCCACTCCAGCTGTGCTATCAGCCCCCTGAGGCACAAACAGGCTGCTGGAGGGAGCCAACTCTTATGGAGGTTGGGGGTGGCCCATGAGAACAAAGTTCAGCTCTGCCCCTCTAGACACCTATGCAAGGTGGTCTCAGGCACTGGCCATCCTGGAGCTCCATGGCAAAAGCTACTCTATTGGGGGGGGGGGGGGGAGACTGGGTAAAGAAACATATCTGCACTCAGAAACCCCTACTGGCTCCTTGCCCTGACACCAGGGGATCCTGGGGAGGACTACAACTTGTTTCCAACACATCTGTAGGTGTCACATGGCAAGCATGTTTCGCTCATCAGAAGCCAAGAGGCTGAGCCCTAGCAGCCAGAGGTTCCTTCTCAAGGGCCTGAGTCCTAGCCCAGCTCTCCCCTCACCTATCAGCCAGGAAGCTGGGCTTTAGAGCTCCAAGAAAAAGCTGTCTCCCTTATTATGGACAAAGTGCTGGAGGATTGAGGAGTCTCTCACAGGCAGCTCACACCCTAGTAAGCTGGCTCTTCTCCCAACCCCTCCCTAAAAGGTTGAGGGAGGGCTTGGGGTTCGGGCTACCCACAGAGGCAGAGACAGCAGGCATCCAGCTCAGGACACTGACTCAGCCCTGTGGCTCCAGCACTACCGAAGGTCTAAGCTGAAAGGCCTGCCTGCCTCAAACGGACAGAAATAAATAAATAACCAAGGTGTGCTTTGAAATGACTTCCAAATTAAGAGTTGCATCCGTGCTGTCAAGCCCCTGCTAGCAGCTTCTATGGAACCTTCCGTGCAAAAACGTATCTCAGCCCATTTATTAGAATGATGAAGGCAAAGGGATCTAAAAATTGCACTCCTTCCTTAATGAGCAGCCGAAGGGATCGGTAAGCATAATTTCAGAGGCCAGTAATATTTTATATAATCGCCGAGTGGTTTAAATTGAAAACCCCCAACTGAATCAATATTTACTGCATTGAAACGAAATGAATAGTAATAAGTCACTAAGCTCCCTGTCCTGTTTCATAAAATAAAAAATTATAAAAATGAGCACAGGCGCAGGGAGGCCATCACATTAACTTTTACAGCACTTGGGGAGCCGTAACCGCCTGCTCTCATAAAATAAAATTCTAAAAAACCTACCAGAAGATATCTGCCTGAGCACTACGTGGGTTTCAAAGGGCAGAGTGCAAGGGTTCGGAGTTATCCCCGAGGGCCCTCCTGAGTCAGGACGGACCTCAAGATTCCTGCTTGTAGACTAACCATGCCCTACGTTTCTCCAGATCCTTCTACAGAGGTCAGTGGAAGCTGTTGTCTTTGGACAATCCTGTCCACCCCACCCCCCCATCCTGTTTTAGTTTCCTTACCTATTTTCTCAAGTCCTAGAGTATCAGAATGAAAGAACAGCCCTGGCGTTAGGGACAGATGGTGGCTAGACAGACATGTGGCAAGAGAGGGACATGTGAGTGGGTTGAAAGAAGAGACCCAGAAAATGTCCCCTGAAGTGCAAGCATGGGACCCTACCCTATGCAAACCTGGAGGATGAGGTCCCCAAGCAGTCCACAGAGGACTAGGTGGCAGGGTTTAGAGACCAGTGGCAAGGACGGGCAGACAGCAGATCACTGTCAGCTACACCAGGAGCCCTCGGGCTGTGCAGGTATGCAGGTGGCTCGGGGTCCTCTGCTTAACATAGAGCAGAGGCTGAGGGTGGGGGTGGGGTTGTAGATGACACTGCAAGCAGACTCACAGAGGACAGCAGCTACAGAGTCACAAGCCCCCTGTGTTCACAGGAAAGAACAGGAGTACACCGAGATGTACTTGCAAGAGAAAGAAGCGGCATGTAGCTTTACAAATCTGTATGGATTCCTGCAACCCAAGAACAAAAAAGACAAACCACCACTTAAAACACAAGCACAAAACACTTGAATGGATCTTTCATCAAGGAAGAGAACAGCCTTGAAGTGGGCTATGACTGTGTTTGACATCACTGGTCATAGGGGATACAGTGAGACGCTGACACCAGTGTGGGAATTAAAGACGATGATGCCAGGCACAATGAGAACAGACACAGTCCCACTGCCCTGGGACAAGGCTGAGAGATTTCATACAAAGCTCCCTACAAGCCAGCAGTCCCACACCCAAGTGAACAAACACTAGTGTGTATTAGGTGCTCAGTAATTCAAAAGCTTCCCAACTTGGAAATAGCCTCGATGTCCACTGAAGAGGGCTCACACACCAGTGTGGAACACGCTGGGCTATTCCTTGGCAACAAGTGTCGCACAGCCCTATGACAGGACAGAAACATGAATCAGGCCCAGCAAAGGGTGACAGATGTCATGGTTAGTCATATGTGCTGTTCCAGAAGCAAGCAGACACAGTGAAAAAGGTCAGATAAGGGCTGCTGAGGGCTGGGGACTCAGGTAAAAAGGGATGAGAGACATTGACAGGAGTGCACAGGTGTAAACATTTGTCCAGACTCACAGACTTAGATCCTTAGATTTCTACATCACATCAAATGTAAATTTTACCTAAAGAACTATGAACAAATGTGGAAATCTAGTTGGTAGGCTCACTTTCCATAGCATTAACTTGTTCTAGTGAGCACAGACCTAGACCACACCACAAGAACATGAGGGGCCAACACACAGGACACCGTCTCTTTGATAACCCCATCAGCAGCTTGGTTCTCCCAGAATCCCCAGTGCTAGACACTAACATCCCTGTCCTCTTGGCCTTAGTGAAGTCAGGAGATCCCTGTACTCAATAAGGTCACTAGCATCCACATCTTTTGATCTGGGGCAACAGCTTTTGCACATGTCTACCCATTAGGTACCTTATGTTGTATCCCCACACTGAGGAAATGGGGCCAAGTGAGACTATTATGGGTCCCAAGCCACCCCCACGCAGTACCAGGACCCAAAGTGGGCCGCCACAACATCCAAACACTCCTCCTATTGTGAGCAGCACATGCTCCTGGATGGACCTCCCCTGCATTCTACCTATGCCCGTTGACCCGCTACACACTGTGAGAACCAGGCAAGGAGCCAAGCTATGGGACACCCAGGCAAGTATGACAGGTACAGAATAATGGGAACAGGGACAGGGTTTACTGGGACTGTGCCTGAGGGAGGTGGGGGCTCTGTGGTACAAATGTAAAGCACACCACCTTGCTCAAACCACACGAATCGCCTTCGTGAGCCCTCACCAGACAGGGGCACCACTAAGCCCGAAGCCGCAAAAGGCAAGGGACTCTGCAAAGGAGGCCTCCGGCCCAGAGAAAAGCCTGAAGGGAGAACTGGGTATCCCGGGTCCTGGGAATGAGGGAACAAGGAGGCCTAAGGTCAATGGCACTGGCCAGTCCCAGCTCTGCCCTGTGTAAGGACCCTCAATGCCTCCTGCCTTCTGTCCCACAGAGCTAGACATAGGGCCCCTAGCTCACCTAAAGAACCTGCTGAATGATCCCAAAGGACAGCTTTTTCCTGGATAGAAAGTGACAAATGGTGCTGAGGAAAGAGGGTAGAAAGAAGGGAGTGGCCCTGTGCTAGCCTCAGCCCCTGTTCTAAGGCACCAGCAATCCTGTTTATTCTGCTTCCTAGAAGATTCACAGCCAGGCCTGCTCCCAGCACACAAAGCCTCTGAAACGATGACTCCTCCAGACTACAGGACAACTTCCTGTGTTTGACCCACCGTGCTCATGACTTGGTATCTACAGATGCTGTGCCCACACAGCAGAGGCAGCAGTAGCCTCCCTGAGGCCCTGGAAAGTAGGTGTCATGCAGAGAGTCCAGCAGTGACATGGTGGCACAGAGCCATGATCCCACCTAGCCCCAGCCAAGTCCAGCCAGGAAGCCCTTCGCAGCAGAGCAAGCATTCTAGGCAGCAGGTCAAAGACTCAGGCCAGGCCAGCTCTCCAATCAGAGAAAAGTAAGACAGCCTGACAGCCTCTATGGCAGCATCTTCTGAACTGCAGCTCCCTGGCCCTGTGGACCGGGCCTACAGCAGGCACCCTGGATGGCACCAACACCAGCGCTCACCACACAGATAAGAGAAAGGCTCCCCTTACTCCTAGGAAAGGGCACTTTCATTTTTATAGAATCAATTCAAAACTCTATTAACCCAAACTAGAAATGTTAATCCTATTTGTTTCTTCCAGTACCAAGAACTGAACCCAGGACCTACACTGAGCCATATCCCCAACCCTTCTTAAAAGTCTTTTTTGAGTTAGTATCAGTAGTTTGCTAAGCTGCCCAGGCTGGTCATCCTAACTCAGCCTTCCTGACTTCTCAGATTCTAGACATGTGCCACCCATTATTCTTGAGTATTTTCACAGAATGCAGCACTCTCTGTGGTCTGGAGTTCCTCCAAGTTTGAGCTACGCATGAGCAGTGGCATCAGAAGGCCCCAAGCCACCAGTCAGAGCTTAAAAGCCCAGAGAAAACCAGTGCAGGCAATGGCAGGGCTCTGATACACTCACTTTGGCCTTCTGAGCAAAGCTTCCTACATCTGAGAGACAGGGAAAAACATTCCTTGAAGCTGCACACAGCATTACAGCCCCAGAGTCTCTCAGAAGTGCAGGTTGCAGTGCTGCCACCTTGCAGACTGCTCTAACCTGGTGACAGGGACACAGCCCGAGTACTGGTGCTCAACTGTAGCCCAGGAGCAGGCCCATAGGTCCTCCTTCCACACTTATCTCCTGGTCTCTGCCTTCTCAGCAGACAATCTAGCCTTTTCCAGGACCATAAGGAGGTTCCTGCCCCAACCATGCAGGCCCCAACCTCCAGAGAGGCCACTTATGAGCCTTCCAGATCCCTCCATCCCGGGCAGGTCCTGGGGTCTCACTGTGTCTCAGCAGCAGTCATTCACGAAATCACCTGCCTCACTTGTCCACATGCTGACTACCACCCCTGCTCAGAGACCTGTTGCTCAGGTGCCAGTGGGTCTCTAACCCAATATACTCACACTCCCCTGGTAACTGAGACCATCTCCCACTAGCTCCAACAAGGCCCCAGCCTAGACTGAACCAAGTAGGGCCTCAGCACACACCCAGGATGTGTGTGTATGTTGAGGGGCAGGAGTCAAGCCTTTCCAAAGCAGCACAAGCCCCAGCACGGGTTATGGTAGAAACCACCCTGGAGAAGAGGCTAGTTTCTTCTCCCTTTCTCTCCCTTTTCTTCTCCTTCCTCTTCCCTCCTTACCTGTCTTCACCCTCTCCCTCTCTTCTTGCCCAAAAAGATACAGTGAGATTTCCTTCCCCCATAAACTAGAAACAAGCTCCCACCAGACATGGAATCTGTCAACATCCTGATCTGAGACTTTGGGTCTCCAGAACTCTAAGAGGTAATGGTCAGTGGCACTTTAATACGGCAGCCCTGGCAGTTCAATTGACTAAGACAGTCTCCACACCAAACACTGGACGGGAGGCAGAGCAGGGCAGGGGCTGATGTCTGCTCATTAAGATGTGTGCGCAGGAAGGAGCACAGGAATGGGGACTACTGCAGCGGGGATGCCGCCCAGCCTGGGCTGCGTCTTCTTTAATGAGACGTCACTTTTGGAGAAGCGTTCTGGAGCCTTTCAAAATCTCAGCCTAAACCTCATCAAACTGCACAGAGATTACTTAAGATTTACCACACAGACACAAAATAAAATAAAATAAAGTAAGGCAGCCCAGCAAGCAGCAGCCCTGTGACAGGACCATTTGTAGTTGGGATGGAAAAGCCTCCTGATTCATCTGCTTAAGCACAGCGGCTTCTGTTTATTTCGCACTTTCATGTCAAATGAATTTGGAAAGAGAAAAAAAGTGACAGTCAGTTTAGGGATATAAGTCACATTTCAGCTTCAGTTCAGATTAATAAACTTGTGGGGTGCTGGTGAGACACAGGCAAATCCACAAATCTTAGAACAACAAAATAATTAACTCTTTGCTTGGCGTGAGCCTTGGCCCTGGGGAGAGGCTCCCCCAGGACCCTTTGCTGACCTTCTGCCCTAGCACCTTGAAACCCAGATTACATGCTGCGTCTGGGCTGGATCCCCTGGGGTTAGCAGTTGTGTAGCCATGGGAGGGTAGAAGTGGTACAAAGCAGCCTGTGCACTGACTCCTGGGAACCCATCCTGCCCACTTCCCAAGGACAAGACAGCTAACACATGCAGGAGAGAAACAACCCAGAAAAGGGCAGCATGCAGCCAGCATGACTCTGTTACCTGCTACTCCGCACCCAAGCAGCCCAAGGGCCAACGGACATGGCATCACATATCCTGCTCCTCAGGGCAAAGTCTTGCCCCAGAATGGCTGTAGTTCCTTCACCACCTGGTTCTACTAACCCTGGCCTCAATGCGCTCACCTGTACTAGGGAGCAGGTGACCTTGTCTGCTAAGGCCTAGCTGGCATAGCCATCCTCCGAGACCTGCGCCAGAAGCCTCAAAAGACCCAAGAGCTTTGATCAGTGGCTCCTGGCCTTCTGTTGAACGGAGACAAGCGCTGGCTAGACAATAGAACCTGACCAACTGGAAGCCAGCAGTACCCCTTTATCCCTGTCCCTCCATGTCCAGTCCAAGAATACCAGTGGCAGGAATGACAAAACCCATCTCCCACCCAAATCTGACAGTAAAATCACCTCATGGCACAGAAAAGCATAGCCAAGGATGACAGCCAATGGCAGCGGTCTCACTGAGTCTCAAGCCTTGGTGCTGCCCAGGGTTGCTAGGAAAGAGAACATACTGGCACTTTCAGAAGGAGGACAGGAAAATCACCCTGTGCCTTCTTCCCAAAACAAAAGCAACACTAACAGTTCAGGCTGCCAAGGTCGTCCTGCCTCCCCAGCAGAACAGTAAGCGCTACAGAGCGAACCTGAGGGTTCTGCAGGAATGGCCAGGTATAGGGCTAGCATATGAATCCTGCCACACAGAAGGGAATGACTGGAAGGGAGAGGTACAGAAGAGAGCCTGGGACAGGACAGGGAAGACTGCCACAGAGGCACTGAAGAGCTTAGAGGACCTGCCTACATTCACACAGACGGCACTACTATCTCTCTGTACTCTCTTCATTCCCCATCATTACAGGTTCCTCACCAGATTCCACGCCTGGCAGCTTCCTCCAAAGATGGCAGGGAAGTGCCAAGAACGCATGGCCCTTTGGCGGGGCTGTGCTGAATACAACATGCCAACAAGCCCTGCTCAGGATCTAGCCAACTGGCCTGTCTCTAGGCAGTAGACTCAGAGACTTTAGGCCCAGCCTAGACTCTAAAAGACTTCCTGTCACTCAGCTGCCCGTGGCTTCCATATTTACTAACTATTCTCCTCTCTTTGCTACCTTAGAGAAAACAGATTCTGTCTTAAGGAGAGATCAGGAAACTGAGGCTTTGCATAGAAAAGGCATACTCCTGGCCACTCAGCCCACTGGGGCTTCCCTGTTCTTTCAAGTAGTCCAACCACAGGGAAGGTGTGCAAAGGGTGGGCAAAAGCTGTCCCATGCCTATCACTTAGCACCCTACTGTACCTCCCACATGTTTCTGCCAGCCTCCAAATCTGCCCACTGAGGCTTCCAGAATGTCCACTGAGGCTTCCAGAATGTCCACCAATCCCTACAGAGCTATCTTCCCTCCCACGGTGGGTGAGAGAGCAAGGGAACCAAGGGAAGTCTGATGGGACGCCTCATATTCTCATCATTGGGGCAGCCCTTAGTCTGTGGCAACCTGGGTCCAGCCCAACTGTTCCCACTGCTGACAGAGAAAATGGGCCTGTGGAGGGGCTGAGGTCACGGTGAGGCAAGCCTGCCAATTACACGCAGGTGGCCTCTGGCTCTGATGGGACAAAGCCGGCAGGGAGGCAGGCACTAGCTCAGCTGCTATCCCAGAGACAGGCCCTTTCTGCTGCCTCAACAAGCCATGTACATGCAGCCAACAGCAGGCTGGGCAGCTGGCTGGCGGCCACTCTGCTGAGCCAGCAACCACACCAGTGCACTGATAACCTTGGGCATGGGAGGTAACCATCATTCTTCACAGGCTCTCCTGAAACCTGCAGCCCTCAGCTTAGCTCCCTGGATCTTTATGTCCCCACAGGTCTCAAGTGCCTGGCAAGGGTTTGGACAGGACCAAGGAGAGACAGTCAGGAAGCGGCCTCCCTCACAGTCAGGAAAGGACCTGCCACACCCATCTTGGGTCAGCACTCCTGTGGTTCCACTCATGGGGAAGCGCTAAGGCCACCACCATAGCCAGGCCACTGATGATGGACTAAATCAGGACTCTCATGTAGCTGTGGGACTTGAGCTGCCTAAGAGCAGCACCTTCTCTGCCTCCTGCCCAACCACACTCATGATGGAACCACACCAGGCACCACCCTTGAAGGACAGGGAGACTAGCAAGAACAGACTGGCTGAACTGGCTGCTTCCTGCCTTACAGACAGCACACAGCCCTGCAGCACACTACACAGTGCCCACTGGGCTGGACCTCTTCAGCATCAGTCCTTCAGGTACACTGGCTGTCTCCTCTGGGATGCTCTTGATCCACTACAGCCTGGGTACTGACCCTTTTAGATGGTCCCAACCTGGGATCTCCTTGCCCTCGGAGACAGGAGGGAGAGATACACTAGGTCCCCCAGGCCTACCTCAGGCTCCAGCTAGGCTCTGGGAGAGGAGGGACATCAGGCCAAATGCTGACTACAGGAAGGGGAGGTTCTTAGGAGGCAAGAATCAATAAATCTGAACCTCATTCATGATGATCTGGGGCTCTTATTAAGTAAATTAATTTAAGTTAATTTAGCTCGATCATGACTCCCGATCACAGTGATTTAGTGAAGGGGAAATTGCATTAGGAAAGGCCATGCTCACCAGATAGAGGAACGGAAGAAAATTAGATCCACTTAGCAATGTGAATTAATATGGAAATAGCAGGTGTAAATTTAACCTTATCGAGAGAGTAAAAATTATCTTCATAAATTTGTAGAAATAGCCCCCAAGATGCTTATAAATCTATTTAAAACAAAAATATTACCAAAAGTGCAGTAAAATTAATTTAAAATATACTTCTAGCTATTGCCTCCCGAACAGTCAGCAACAGAGGCAACCCTAGTGTGGCCTGCCATGAAAGAAGAGGTAGTAGGCCTCAGACAGAGGAGCTAGATAGGCTCACCTGCCACAGGCCATAGGGCCAAGCTATGCAGTTTCCACATAGTGTGATAGAGCCCCTGTAGCTACCTTAGGCCTGTAACTGTCCGGTCAGCAGCAGAAGCAATGGCAAGGCAGCCACTACCCACAGGTAGCAGGCCCCTGGATGTGTCCCATGTTCTGGTAGGCTTGCCCTGGGATCTGGCTCCATGAAGACTGAGCCTGGAGGCCGGGGAGATAGTTCAGTAGAATAAGCGCTTGCCTGAGTTAAATCCCCAGTATCACGAAAGAAAAAAAAAAAAGACTGACCCTCTCCCACTTCCCACAGAGCTGCCACCTCTCCCCAAAACTAGAGGGGAAAAACCCCCGGCCTGGTAAAGGAAGAGACCTTTAACAGCTTCCTGGAACCCAGAGCTTGGGCCACCTCCATCAGTGGGTGTCGGGGCCTTCCCAAAAGGGGTCCCCAGAAAGATAGGCACAGAACACTCTTCAGAGGGGATGCCCCCTCCTTACTGTTCTCAAGCACAACAGCCAATGGAAGGCCAGCATGCACTAAGGACAGAATTGCAAGAAGTGGCTCAGACTGGACAAGCAGGAGCACAAATTACTACCCCAACTATGTATATACTGGCAGCTTCTAAAAAGCCTGCTCAGTAGTTTCTCACTCATGGATGACCAGAGGCAACTCATCATGGGGGCTCCAACTATATGAGTGGTGCTACTTCTGCAGTACATAATCCCCTACCAGCGAACAGGCTTGCTAACAACAGCAGAGAGTGTACACTCACATGCAAGTGTAAATGCACCTAAGTGCTTCCATGTACACATGATACATGCAGGGTGACTATATATCTGGTGTAACAATGGCTGAATAGAATAATTAGACTGTTTGCCAGCTAACATGCTGGATACCATACAGTCCCCTGGGACAAGACTGATTCCTACACCTGTCAGGCCCCAATTTGCTGTCCACAATATAGAGAGACAGCCTGCGGCCCAGTACCTGAGAAGTTTGGACAAGGTCTTCCTACCTGGACAGTGAGAGCCGCCGGGCCCGCCAGGAGGGTAGAGAAAAGGGTGGGGTGCAGACAGGAGAAGCTGGAGTCTTCTTGACAATGCGATAGCGGGTCTTGATCACTTTGCTGGTAGGTGGAGTCCGCAGACTGTGCATGTTGGACACTGTAGAGAAAACCCAAGGCATGTGCAGGGGTCAGAAAGGCCAGCCAGGGCAAGGCTGGTGAGGATGCCCCTAAAGCTGGCCTCCCTGACACCTCCTCTGCAATAGAGAACTCCATCACCTCCCACCTGAGCCCATCGCATACACACGCACGCGCGCGCGCGCACACACACACACACACACACACGGACACACACACACACACGGACACACACACACACACAGCTGGGAACATGCTCAAAGCTGGCTACTGTAGCTGTGAGAAGAGCAGCGTCCAGGCCCTGTACGTCCTCATGGCTGCCTGACAGGCCAATGAGGGATGCTGAGTGACTGCCCTCAGAGGAAGCAAGAAGTCTAGCAAGCCAGGCCCTGGCCAACTAGGAGGCTTCACAGGCAAGCACCCACACTAGGACTCCTCAGACTTCAAATTCCACACCTGGCCCAGGAGGCTGGTGCCAGGAGAGCCCCTGCCTTATGCCTGCACACACAAGAGAGACATTGAGAGCTCACCTCTTCTTCTTGGTACTATCCCACTCTGGTGCCAGACAGATTTATGTATTTAATCACTGTTTTCATAACATTCTGTAGGATGATATCCACAACTGCTTTTTCCTTGCTGAATGTTTTATGCAATTAGCAGGGATCTGCTCTGGCTGAGTTCCTTTCCACTTGATAGCCAGCAATTTCTCTATAGCTTCAAGGAACGTGTCTAATTGCCCGACTTTCATAATGTACAGCTCTAACTGCCCAGATAATTAAAGCTAACACGGCCACCTCTCATGCTTGCATCCCTCCAAGCAGAAGCCTCAGCTCGACCCTCCCAGGTGGCATCTGCTCCCGTCCAATCTACACACAGCTTCCCCCTGCTCTGGGGATTCTTGTCTGAGCTCTCAATACTATACACCCACAAGACCAACAGCTGGAATGGCTTTGAAGACTCCTCACCCACAGGCCCATACAACAGACCTCTCATAGCCCAGCCTCCTAGACAACACCTAGGCCATCAGTCCTCAGAGATGAGACCTCAAGACCACCATACTTCCACACACAAAGCAAGAAACCCTACTGCCCATCCCTGTCCATATATTGGCAAGGGCTCCATCTTCAGATGTCCCTCACATCTACTGGGTCGCCCATCAGCCCACCTGTTGGGTGAGACAGGGATATAGGGCCAAAATCCTCCTGTAAGTCCCAAGAGCCAAGTTCATGGAGACTGCCACAAACACAGCCCCTTGCGGGGATGGATTGCAGGCTGTATATGCTCAGCCTGAGACAGGGGTAGTGGGGCTTAGTACAAAGGTCACCTCTGGCCCCAAAGACTAAAGACAGGAACTGGAGGCCAAAGCAACATCTGGATAACAGCTGCCATCAAACCCAGTAACAGGTTCCCCTCTTTCAATCTCTATTCTTTTCTGTCCATACTCCATCTGTCTCTTTGTCTTTCTGAGCCTTCTTTGAGCCTCTCTGGTCCTCCTATGAGATCAAAGCAGATCTGTAGTTCTTCTTACTTTTTTTTTTTTTTTTTTTTAATTTTATTTATTTATTAATTTGTTTGCTTGTTGTGTTTGTTTGTTTCTTTATTTATTCATTTTGTGGCTGGCTCAGCCTGCCCTGGTGGTGGCGCTGGCGCAGCATGTGGTGCCGGGGATCGAACTGCAGTCCCCGCAGTTGCCTGAGCCCTCCTAAGCAGGCGCTTTAGACCACTGAACCA